>JALMGA010000004.1:12040000-12280000 GCA_023333525.1 Aspidoscelis tigris stejnegeri | reverse complement strand
CAGCTTTCACACTTTCAGTCCTCTCTACCTTCCACACGTTGACAAAAAGCTTACGTGGAAGAAGGAGGAGTAGGAGTCTGCTGCTCACAAGGTAATGCAGACTATGGCAGGACTCACCTGGGGCCTGCCTTAGTCTGCACTAGCATGCAGATAGCAGGTCCTTATTCTGGCATATATTCCAGAATAAGGCCAAGTGCAGAAAGGTCTCAGGAGTTCACTGGAAGAAGAGTTGGCTTTTCTATCCCACTTGTCTCACCCATTTATGGGGGCTCAGGGTGACTGACAAAGCTTTCTATTCTTCTCCTCACAACAGACACCCTGTGAGGTAGGTGGGGCTGTGAGAGCTCAGAAAAGAGCTGTGACTAGCCCAAGGACACCCAGCTGGCTTTGTGGAGGAGTGCGGAATCAAGCCCGATATTCCCAGATAAGAGTCCGACTCCCTAATCACTAGACCACACTGGTTCACCAGCAGCACCACCATTCAGTCTTCTTCCAGTTCCCTGTGGTTGGTGGGCGAGGGAGGTGGTATCTGCACAGGTCCGGTCATGGTGGCAGCCGTGTTTGATTGCGGGCTTCTGATGTAACCAGACTTCCGATCCCCAGGACTACCCCCGGCTGTGGTGGGAGTGGCGTCTAGTCATAGGTTTGTGAGAGAGGTGTTCGCTTAGCAACGAAATAGTGGGCACTGCATGTTCACTCACAGGCGCTGATGTTATTGGCCGCAATACATCCCTCTGCTTGAACACTCCCCTCTGCAATGGCGTCCAAGCATGTCACGGAACATGATGATGCAAATGATGGTGGCCAGTTGCAGCAGCGAGGAGACAGAATGTCCGGCTTTGGATGCAGCGGCACAGGCTGCTAAATGGGAGGACCATTCGCACTTCTGGCCAGTAATGGACGCTTTGGGGAAGCTTTCCTCATGACAAGTGCAAATGATCCACCTTCTCCACCCTAGTTCACGGCAGCTTGATCAGGTAGGTGCTAAAAGACCCCTTCTCTGTTAAGGGCAGATGGGTCATAGTTTAATATCATTTTGTAAACTGATGCTTCAGTCCCTGATTCTAGATGTCAAATTCCCACCCCTATGGTTGTGGCTGCACTGAATGGGAGAAAACCCACCATCATCCATTGATTTTGGCGACCAGTGGACAGGTTTTCTTTTTTCTTTTACTTTCCAGATTCTTAAAAGATACTTGTTAAAGGAGAAAAAAGCTGAAAGCTTCTGATTGAAGTGCAAAATAAAAAGATCAAATATGACTGAAGAAGAAGAAGAAGAAGAAGAAGAGTTGGCTTTTCTATCCCACTTTTCTCACCCATTTAAGGGGACTCAAAGTGACTGACAAACCTTCTGTTCTTATCCCCACAACAGAACACCCTGTGAGGTAGGTGGAGCTGTGAGTACTCAGAAGAGAGCTGTGACTAGCCCAAGGTCACCCAGCTGGCTTCATGAGGTAAGGCGGAATCAAACCTGGTATTTCCAAATAAGAGTCTGGCTCCCTAACCACTAGACCAAACCACTAGGAAGGGATGTTGTTGTTACCCTGGCTAAATATTTCTTGATTTGCCCGAAGATTGCCTGGGATAAGAGTCCAGTAAAACATTCTGCAATGTGTGTTATCTTTGGGACACAGGCTTCAAATAGTTCTTTTTATTTTCTAAGCAGAATTATATAGGCAACTGTTACATAAAACAGACCTAGTTTTCCCTCTTCTGTTCCTTCCAAAAGGTACCAGCTTTCAGGGGGAAATGGCTGAGTCATTTTTGCCTTAAAAATCCATTTGCTCTGATTCTTCCACTGCTGACTTTGCTCATTTATACTTTAGTACTAATGCTTTTTAGAGAATTTTAAAAAAAACCTGAGGAAATGCAGAGTCGTTCAGGGATTGTGAGTTGTTCTTTTTTACTCTTTGCCAGTTTGCTTGTAATCAGATCGTCCCAGCCGAGTTTCAACACTAAAGAAAGGAAATAGTGGTGGTTGGAACTAACACATCCTGGGATTGGCAGGTGGTCTTCTTCAAGAACTGCTAAGGCTCAAGTGACTTTGCAGAATTTACGACAGGGTTTGGCAGAAGAATTGCTGCCATTTGAGTTTCCATAGATCGTCTGATTAAGCACATTGTTGGGCGAAGTCGCTGGTGGATCACAGCTGCTTTGTGCAGCCTATTGGCTGTTACCCAGTAACAAACTGGGAGGGGGACCACTTGAGAACCCTCACAATCCAGAGCTGCTTTCGCACTTGGCTTCCTGTCTACTGGATGGGAAAAGTGTGTGACAGACCAACATGTACTAGCATTCACACTTGGGAATAGGGATGTGCAGGAATATTCGAAACATCAAAAATTCGATCGAACTGTTCAAATTCGGACATCCAAATTCGAATCGAATGTCTATGCATTAGTTTTCAAGCATTTGAATGGATTTGAAAGTTTCGAATCATTTGTACGAATTATCCGGACATTCGTACGTGTACGGATACGTATGCATTACATATGTATCCATACGCATCTTGTTCATATCTGTATGCATTTCTACACACCCCTACTTGGGAATGCTAGCACCCGCTGCACTAAGCCCCACGTGCCCAGAGACTTACTTCTGTCTGGGCAGATGTCCAATTGCTAGCAGGGTGCTGCCATCTTGCCTCCGGAGCCCATCGTGACAGTGCATGTGCCATTGCTGTTGCCATGGTGACAATGATGCTCTGCGCACTCGCGGTTGCATTTAGGGTCATCTGAGGTGCCAGGATGCTTGCAGGGCACCTCAGATGACCCCTCATACTGGAAATGGTGCAAATGTTCACTGGCTGGACACAACAGGTAAGCTTTCAGGTAAGTTTCAGTTGCACGTGGTGCACAATTTCATACACCACTGCTAGTAGACATTAGGGTAACATCCAGCAAGGCAGGAGGTGTTTCAGGGTTGTAAACACATCCTGCAAGTGCTAATGCTCCTTACCAGGTGTTACCCTATTGTGAACTATAGGACCAAGTGCTAATTAGTCTCATTGCCCTTTCAGCACTGACTTGTTAATCTGGATCAAGGAGGTGCTAAGAAGAATACATTGTCTGTACTGGAGTAGATTAAAAAAACCCAGAGAACTATGTTAAGGGCTCACTAACCCATATTAATTTTAGAGCAGATAAATGTGGTCTGCATCCATGCTAGCACTTATTAGTACATATTTGGGCCGCTTTCCCACCTACCGTGAACCCTTAGATGCAGAATCACCTTAGAGGATCTTAAGGTTGATTATTGAGCAACACGTTGAGATGATTTTCACACGAGTACATAAGAGACTGCCCCACTCATCCCCAGGACTGTGATGGACAAATGTCATCCACAACCAGTTTGGACCAACTCAGCTGGAGTGGAACCACCATGGCTGATAGCAAGGCTAGCAATCATGGGAAGAACTCATAATATTAAGTTCACACTCTGGACACAGGGTGCCATTTCCCCACTGTCAGACAGCCTTTCTTCTCTTGTAGCAGCTGGCCATACTTCTTCACTTGATTGGACCACTGGACAAGCAATGTAGTTTTTGTATTAGACGGAAAGGTCAGTAAAATCAATTAATAATATGGGAGTTTCAGAAAAGGCAATTCTAGAAGGCATCTCTAGATGTACTTGCAATTGATGAGGTGGCATAACTTTAAAAGTCACCCACTTCATCATTTCCATGGAACAGTTAAATAATTGCTGCCATGCAAGGAAGGGAATCTATGATTTCCATCTTCCCAAGTCCCTATTAGCAATATTTTGGAAGGGAAAAAAAATTAGCTTAATGTGTATTGCTTACTTTTTTATTTTATTTTATTATTTCAGAATTTATATCCTGCCCTGCACCCAAAGGTCCTGGGGTGGGTCGCAACATTCATAAAACAAAACATCAATACACTAAAAACACAGGTGTGGTCATGGTGGCAGGTGTGTTTGATTGCGGGTTTCTGATGTAACCAGACCTTCGATCCCCAGGACTACCCCTGGCTGTGGTGGGAGTGGCGTCTAGTCATAGGTTTGTGAGAGAGGTGTTTGATTAGCAACGAAATAGTGGGCACTGCATGTTCACTCACAGGTGCTGATGTTATTGGCCGCAATATGTCCCTCTGCTTGAACACACCCCTCTGCAATGGCATCCGAGAATGTCACGGAACATGATGATGCAAAGGTTATTCATTCATTCATTTATTTATATGCATTTATTTCCTACCTTTCACCAAGTGATCCTTGTGCAGGTTGCAACATTCTTAAAAAAACATAAAACATAAGTGAGACTGCGCACTTACCTTAATGAGGAATCAAAGGCACTTGCTATGTGTGTATGCTCTTCCCCAGAGGTCCACTAATTGTGCACAAGAGGCCGTAGTGCAAAAAGGCCTCGGGTTTCTGTTGTCATGTACTGTAGCAGATTTGGACTAGAGTTAGATCACTTGTCAATCTCAGAGAATAGCTGGACAGTCATTCAGTCAAATAAATCCAGAGACAAAGTATTTCTTTCCTCACTAGAAGGTTCAGAAGCTTTATTTCAGAATCTCTCTTTAAACCCAGAAATGAAAGACAAAAAACTTATTAAACACAGAGCTACTTTTATAGCCCGCAAACTGCAAGTCATTATGAAGTTTCAGAATGATGTCATCTAATTACTGCAGCAGCATGATACTGAATCACAAGACTCTGAGTCATGAGTTGCTGACTCATTGTCACTCTTAAGTTCCTGATAACAACATTCTAAACTGTTTGACATCTGTTCCAGTTATAATCTGGAATAAGGCCCAGTGCAGAAAGGGCCAAAGAAACAAATGAAGAGAACAACAGCTCCCAGCCTCAAAACCTGAAGCATCTCCCCAAAGTAGTTCTGTGTCACAAAGGCACGCTGTCTGCACACCTCCCGTGACCCAATGTAACACTTTTTTCCAGATATAGACCTGATTAAAAGGAACTACAACGCATCTGGCATAAGGGCCTCCGTAATTTGTCTTTTTCTCGTGCAGGCAGGGTGGACTAGCAGGAGTTGTGGTCTCACAGATCTACGTTAATGTGCAGAAGTTTGATCCAGTATCCCCAGAAAGCCTTAGAATGCCTCACAAATCTAGCAGCAAAATTAATAAGACGGCCTACAGGCAAAAGGGATTCATAAAGGTCTCACTCACCTGATCAAACACCCAAAAATAACAGTTGCAGTTTTCATTTGCTCCATTTTGATATTTGATCTGCCATAGGCTTTGGCTCAACCCAGTGGAGTCTTAGCCTTTCACACCTGGTAAAGAAGTGAAATGAATTAGAAGCATTTTAATAAGAGACATATACATACATGCAAAACCAAACCAAAACACCACCTTGGCCCCTGATTTTTCCACATCAAGTCTTAATTCACAGCATAAATTCTGACAATATTTTCTCCTTATCTTTCTAACAGCAATGGTTCCACTTCAGTGGCAGGAATAATGTATTGGCACCGAAACCCCCCACTTTTTTTTTTTCAGATGCTCTGTTTAAATATTGCAAAACTGTGACTTTTGATTTGTGTCCTTTTGCATTTCAGGAGTTAATCTGGCATTGGATTTAAGAAAAGAATATTTCAGTGCTAATTCAACACTGAGATATTATTTCAGGCTTCTGGTGCTTAACAGAACCCATATGGTTTCTACCTTAATTCAGACTGATACCAGATCTGAGGCCTTTTTGCACTTTGGCCCATAGTCACGATTTAGGCAACATCTAGGGAAGAGCGTCTGCACCTAGAGGAGGCTGTTACAGCCTCCAGGTGCCCCCTGCCTTCCCAGATGTTGCCTAATTCTTGACTAGGTGTGGAACATGGAATCGTGCTCCACATCTTCCCCAACCCTTACCCCAATTTACCCAATCGTGTCCAGCCAGGGAGCGTTCACTCTTCAACTGGATGAGGAGGTCAACACAGCTGCTGCGCAAGTGTGCTGGCAGCTCTGCACAGAGCTGATGTGACTGCACAGAGCATCAGCATTGTCATGGCAATGGCGCTGATGTGCATGCAGTCACGGAGGGTGCCACACTCAAGATGGCGGCACCCTGAATCGGTCACAGGTGAGTGATTGAACACGTGGGCATGGGCTGTAAGTGTAGTTAAGGTTAGGTGATCGCATTCCTTTCCCGTCCAGCGGATTGAACTCACTTTTTATGAGAAGGATCTTTCATATGCTATTCTGAGCTACAGAGTAGAAACGAAACCATTATAAGTAGATGAATACTCTCATCTGTGGTGCCCATATGTGGCATCTTTTGCAATTAAAGAATCATGTGCTGAGTCCCATTCCATGGGACCACAGAAAACCATATTCTGTATTAGGCCTAGGAAGAGTTGCATATTAGCATATTTGGATGATGTTGTTTTAACACGAAGAACATGGTTGTCTCTGGCCCTCTCTCCACTTACCTGCTCATAGTTGGGATCCATGGGTCCACAACAGCTAGGCACACTGATCCCAGCCAATGGAAGGAATATACAGGATCAGCACCATCTCCAGATCAGACCATGTTGCATCATCAAAGTTCACTCCCAGCATTCTGAGAGCCATTGCCATGGCAATCCAGTATGCCTTGGCCTGGCTGTCCACACTTCAAGTTTTGATGGTCAAGTCTGAGACTTCACTAGCTGTTGAAGTGTGGATGGCTCTCTCCGTGTTTCATCTTCACCCCACTGGAATAGTGTGAACAGGTGCTAATTTTTTTTCATAACACTGAAAAACAATCTTGAGCAACTGGAGCCTAATTTTCTTTGGACAGCTATGTAGAGGCAGTTTCTTATCGCCTCTGTTATATTTCACTTTTCTGGTGGTCAGTAGGGCCACCGCTCCCACCAGATGTAACGCAACAAGGAATAATCCCACCACTTGTCACCAGATGCACAGGCAGGAATATCCCATAAGAACATAAGAACATAAGAGAAGCCTTGCTGGATCAGGCCACAGCCCATCTAGTCCAGCATCCTGTCGCACACAGTGGCCCACCAAATGCTCATGGGCATCTCAAGCAGAGACAAGGACAAACCTTCTCCTGCTCTTGAGTCCCAGCAGATGGCCTTTGAAGCACCCCAGTTTCTCCCCCCCCCCAGCCTGGAAGATGCATCTAGGCATTGGTTCTAGTAGCCATTGATACATCTGTCATCCATAAATTTGTCTAACCCTACCTTAAAGCCATCCAGACTGGTAGCTGTCACCACCTCTTCCGGCAGCACATTCCATAAGCCAATGACCCTCTGGGTGAAGAAATACTTCCCCCTGTCAGACCTTATTCTCCTACCCATCAGCTTCATAGAGTGCCCCCTGGTTCTAGTGTTGTGCGATAGAGAAAAGAAATTTTCTCTATCCACCCTTTCTATACCGTGCATAATTTTATATACTTCAATCAGGTCCCCTCTCAAACGCCGTCTCTCCAGACTGAAGAGGCCTAGACGTTGCAGCCTGGTTTCGTAAGGGAGGTGTTCCAGACCCTTAATCATTCTGGTTGCCCTTCTCTGCACCTTCTCTAGTTCCACAATATCCTTTTTGAGGTGTGGTGACCAGAATTGTACACAATACTCCAAATGTGGCCTCACAATAGATTTATAAAGGGGCAAAATGACACTTGCTGTCTTATTTTCTATTCCCTTCCTAATTATTCCCAGCATTGAATTTGCTTTTTTGCTGCTGCCGCACACTGCATTGACGCCTTCATTGAACTGTCCACCAAAACCCCGAGATCCCTTTCCTGATGTGTTGCAGAAAGCTCAGACCCCATCAGTTTATAGACGTAATTTGGATTCTTGGCCCCAATGTGCATTACTTTGCACTTGTTAAGATTAAAGCACATTTGCCACTTGGTTGCCCACTCACCCAATGCTAAGAGATCCCTCTGGAGCTCTTGGCAATCTCTTTCAGATTTTACTACCCTAAATAATTTAGTATCATCAGCAAACTTTGCTATTTTACTATGTACCCCTTCTTCTAGATCATTGATGAATAAATTGAAAAGCATTGGTCCCAGTACTGAGCCTTGAGGGACCCCACTTTTTACTTCTTTCCACCCTGAGAATTTGCCGTTTATTACTACTCTCTGCTTTCTGCCCTTAAGCCAGTCACAAATCCAGGACAGAACTTGTCCTTTTATTCCATGGCTGATGAGTTTACTCAGTAGCCTTTGATGTGGGACTTTGTCAAAAGCCTTCTGAAAGTCCAGATAGACAATGTCTACTGGTTCACCTTTATCCACGTGTTTATTGACACTCTCAAAGAATTCCAATAAATTTGTGAGGCATGATTTACCTTTGCAGAAGCCATGCTGGCTTTTGTTCAGCAATGCTTGCTCCTCCATGTGCACACTAATTTTGTCTTTAATAATGGTTTCCATCACCTTACATGGAACTGACGTTAAGCTAACTGGTCTGTAATTGCCTGGATCACCCCTGGATCCTTTTTTGAAGATTGGTGTTACATTTGCTACCCTCCAGTCCTCAGGTACGGAACCTGAGTGCTTGTTACCAGTTGTGTATTTTATATATACATTAAATGAGGTTATTCAAACCACTGCCACTAAGTTGTAAATGCTGCCACCAAATGTAGTATTAAATGTGCTGCCACCAATTGTAATATGAAATGTTGTTATAATGTTTCTCTTTAGCGTTGTTTTCTATTTCGTGTAGCGTGTGTGTGAATCCCTAACAAGGATTCTGAATCAGAAATTCCCTTTAAAATAAATATTTCTTCCCTGCCCTTTAAGGCTGAATAATAATGTAACAAGATAGAGTCAGTGGCTCTTCACCTCCACCACCGGTTCTCTCTATTTCTCTTGCCAGTGAGGAGTTTTAGATATTGTATCTCTAGACTCCGAGTTCAAGCTTGCTTAGACTACCAAGACAATGGAGTAAAACAGCTGAAGTCTTTCTTGTAAAAACAGGAAAGTAAGTTAATTATTTACAGTTCAAGTTCAATCGGTTTCTTCTTAAAGTTGCACTTTGTTACTCCAAGTATCAAACTGTTAGGTCCTTAGCTTTCTCACTGAGTCTAAAGACTCTCAAATTTCATGAATAAAGCTTTCAATCAATATAATATGTGCTAGCTTGCCTTCCTATATCTTCTTAAACATTAACAATCATATAATAGTAGACTCAGGACCCTAATTCCAGCTTCCTCAGCTAAGAGCCCGTTTCTCCCCTTCGTTAACCACCCTCCAGGTTTAACGATCAAAGGCAGAGAACCCTAACTGTTCCCTCAGGCTCCCTTAAATATGGGCCTGGCAGGCTAGCTTCACTCTGATTGGTCGAGACTCTGCCAGGAGTTTATTTCACACTCCCTCCTGGAGAGCTTGACTAGCCCCTCCCTTAAACTACGTACCATGTCTAAAAAATACACTTTGGCGGCACTTTTGAATGTCTGGACATACAGTGTTCGCCACACTTTGTATTTTAACCAAAATAACTTAATTTGGGGGTTGAGGGGTCCTAGCAGGCACCACAAACTATTGTTGCCAAACCATGAATGCAGAGGTTGACATGATTGTCACTGCCATTTATAAAAAATGAAAGGCCCTGAACGTGCTTCTTTGTGCTTACATGAGGGTTTTTTTTAAATACAAAAATTGTATTTTCTTCTCAGTAAAAAGTGACAATTTGATTTCAATCCAACTTGAAGTATCTTATTATGAGCACAGCTGAAAAGATTGCAGGAAGCTCTTCAGCTATTAATTCTTGGAATAGTTGAGTCTTGATTTTATGTGGCCTTTGTGGCAGTCCTTGGCTGCTTTTCAGTGCCTTAATTAACTTCATTGTGTTTACACTGTTCTTCCTGTGTACTGCAATTCTTATGACAAGCAAGTGGCTATGCATCTATAGAAACTCTCATCCTGGAACTAAAGAATCCATGGGATGTATGAAAGAATGAGATGTCCTGGTCTCAAAGACTTTGCGCTCCTTTTGAAGAGACAGGTGCTTCGTCTAGGAATACTCTGGTACCATCTCTGTCACATGAAGCTCAGGAAGTGTCAGTGTCTAGAAATGCAGCAGCATCTAGACTGCTAACTAAAACTGCTGTCTGGATGCACATCATGCCAGTCCTAAAAGAACTGCACTGGTTGCCTGTGTGCTACTGATCCCAGTTCAAGAAACTATTGTTAACTTACAAGGGCCTAAATATATAAAGGAACACCTCCCTGTGTAGTAATCACAAAAACTACACAGGTTATCCCGTCTTCCTTTTCTTCAGCCCTCCATTTCACAAAACTCAGAGTAAAAGGAGCAAGAATTTTCCTGTTCCATAGACTTGTATTACACGCTCACTCCATGCGGCTGCCCTTAGGCATTAATGGAGTCCACGAGCACATGGTTTTAAGAGAACTGCCCTTCTCTTCCTGCTGACCAGAGGAAGTGACATCAGAAGGACCTCTCCCTGAAGGCACCAGCTTTCCTCCAATCACCTCCCCTGATGTTGCTTTGATGTCATTTTCCCCACGCTCCTTCCTTTTGCTGTATAAAGACCTCTTGCAACATTATACTATATTTTTCCCCCAGCTGACTCTTGCTTCAAGATTCTTCATTCCCTTCCCCCATTTTCTAGTCTAATTTGGATCACCTCTTGCACTCTGGTTGGCCTCCAGGACCGGGCCAGTCAGAGCCTGGAAAGAATTCATCGTAACACCCGGCAATCTAGCACAGTGACCCCGGGTGCTGTATATCTACCTCCCAGCTCAATTCAGGTCACGAGAGCCAGACCACGATAGACCTGCCTGTGCATTAACATCTGCCAGAGTCTTGGTGGTCCCAAGATCTGCAGTAGTTAGGGAAGTGGGAACACATGGGAAGGCCTTCTTGGTTTTGCCCTAAGGTCATGGAATAACTTCCCTGCCAAGGTTCATCAGGCACCCTTATTGTAGGTATCCAGAAAACTGGCGAAAATGCACTTCCTTGCCCTGGCCTTTGACTGAGAAAAACACACACCATCTCCAAGTGTTTTTAAAAGAAATCTGTTTTTATTTCTAATGATTTTATTGTGGGATGGATGGATGGATGGATGGACGGACGGACGGACGGACAGATGGACGGATGGACGCTACTTCCAGTTATGGTTAGTAGTTTAGCCATAGTAATCCATACCCTGGTGGCTTCTTGGTGAGCCAGTTTGGTCTAGTGGTATGGGAGCCGGACTCTTGTCTGGGAATACTGGGGTTGATTTCACACACCACCATGAAACCAGCTGGTTGACCTTGGGCTAGTCACAGGTCTCTTCTGAGCTCTCACAGCCCCACCTACCTCACAGGGTGTTCTGTTGTGGGGAGAAGAATAGAAAGTTTTGTCAGCTGCTTTGAGTCTCCTTAAATAGGTAAGAAAAGCAGCGTAGAAAAGCCAACACTACTACTACTACTACTACTACTACTACTACTACTACTACTACTACTACTTCAAGGCTGGACTTCTATAATGCACTCTACATGGGGCTGCCCTTGAAGACAATATACTAGGCATTGTAACTGGTGCAGCATACAGCAGCAAATCAATTGAGAGGCATTGCTGGAATGATGCATGTCGTGCCAGTTTTCAAGGAACTGCACTGGTTGCCAATTTGCTACTAAGCCCCATTTAAGGTTTTATCATCCTTCTCTGTGATAACCTTCAGATTATGGCATCACTTCCCTTCTGGGATGAGTCAAGAGTCATCACTCTGTATACTCAGGTGGCTGGTGAAGATACATCTTTTGGCTTTCAGTTTCAGTTTGTATGTACTGTAACTGCTGTAATCTGACCCTGAGACCTCAAGGTAGAAGGTGAGAGATGAATGGAAACAAACAACTCTCTTCTATTTCTGCATGGAATAAGAATCAGGTTTACTGCATTCTATTTCAGTTTAGCGATTTCAGAGAAGAAATATGCAAAAGTCATGAAATCATCATAGAATAGCTGAGGCTGCATCAATGTAGCTGAAAGAATAGGCCGGGTAGAGGTCAGTGGGGCACAAAAGTTCTACCTCCTAGCTACCACAATTGACCGCCATTGGAGAGGAGCATATCCAAGCACAGGGACATATTGCGGTTGACCAGATCAGCGACTGGGGTGTGACCAAACATGGCTGTCATCGAATGTGCAGTGCCCATTACTCCGTCTCACTGATTGAATGCCCTTCTCATGGTCCTGGGATCAGAGATCCGGTCACATCAGAGGTCAGTGATCAAACACGGCCGCCTCTGCTACTGTGCCTGCGTAGATGATGTGATCCCTGCCTACCAAGCACAGGAGACAAGAAACAGAGGGAATGGTTGCACTACTGGATACACCAGCTTTTGGTTAATGTTGGTAAGAGTGTGGAGCACCTAATCAACAGTTAGGCAACTTCTGGGAAGGCAGGGCATGCTTGGAGGCTATAACAGCCTCCTCTAAGTACAGATGTTCTTCCCCAGAAGTTGTCTAATTGCTGACTACTGGCCAAAGTGCAAAGAGGCCTCTGGCCTGTGCTTCATACAGGTGGCTTTTCTGTCATGCCAAAAACTGCTGAATTGTAGCCATCTGGCCTTTGCTGAAGACAGGAAATGGCCCTGTGTGTCTAAAGACACAGGGGAGCTGATCATGAGAAGAGAACAGACCAGATGAGCCCCATCAAGTGGTGAAAAGTTTCATTCCTACTTGTCCTTTCTATTGAACAGTTACTGTGGGATAATGGCTGGCAGCATGATGCACCACACTCAGTCAGCACATCCTCCGCACCAGAGAGCAAACAGTTGAGTGGACCTGCTACCTTGGGTCTTAGGACCTTTCTGCACTTATCTTTGGGGTTGGTCTATGGGTCTTCCTTCTGCCTTGTAGACCAGCCCAAGGGAGACTCACCACTGGTATACTCCATCTGTGTAAGTGAAATCCAAGGGGGCCTTGATCTTGATCACCAGTAGACCTCATTAAACAGGTCTACCAGTGGACAGCAAGCCCCAGTCTGGATAATGGGGTCAGGGAGAAAGCACACCTCCATTTTCCAGTCTACTGGGGAACCCATTTCAGAATGCTGCCAAAATGAGTCCCCCAGGGGCTCCAAGACTAGAAACTTTGTTCCAAGCCTTTTGAAGCCCTTGAAGGCAACCATTAGGCTGATGCAAGTCTGGTCTGGATTGATTCCATCCTGCAGATGACACCAAGAGGACTGGCTGGTCCAGACCCACTGATCCTGCCCTTGAGCTCAGATAGGCCCATTATTATGACACCATAACAGTGCTAACACAGTGAAAATCTGAATGGGATGGAATGGAAACTACTGAAAACTACTGTTCAGTGTATGATTAGGGTGTGTTTTTTAAAAGATCTTTAGCTCCCTCCATTCCATACCTAGTCACATCTACCAGAGAGCACAGAGACTTCACTGGCAATATTTTGTTTTATATTCTCTTCTTGTGGCAATATTTCTCTCAAGTATTATGCCAAACTTAACTGAAACCCTTAAGGAGAAACCCAGGAGCAAGAATATTTTGCGACCACTTCGAAATGATTCGTTCTGGGGGATGAGAACAAAGTGAATGAGTTGTCTTCGCCTGACGCATAGAAGTTTTAATTCTCAGCCCATCCTTTGCATCTGCAATAATGTGTTCTATTTTTAATTCTGTATGAATTGCACAGAAAAGGCTGGCTTGTCAGGATGAGATATTCATCTCCCATTCCAGAGCTCACCCCATGACAATTCCTGCAGACTAAGCAAACACAAAATAAATCTTTTTTATCTCCAGTCTCTTTGGAAGATGTTGCCATTTTACAGCTTTAAAACATGGGTTGCCTGTCCTCTAATAAATTTAAGTATAAGGGCAAGGAAGGAGGGGATAGGAACCTGTTCTCCACATGTTAATAGGGAACACCGGGTGCAAAACATTTCTGATGTCAAGGAAGATGACATATTTAGAACACTCTTCTGGGCTAAACAATGCTGGTGTGTTGTTGTGGAGTTGTTCAGCTGTGCTGGACTCTTTGTGACCCCCACAAATCACAGTGTGCCAGATCCTTCTATCCTTCTCCCAAAGTTTGCCCAGGCTCATACTTGTTGCTTCCATGACATCACCTATCCATCTCATCCTCTGCTATCCTCTTTTCCTCTTGCCTTCAATCTTTCCCAGCATCAGGCCGTGTTCCCACTGGATGAGTTTAATCCAAATTAAGTTTTCTTGAGGACCAAGTGCACATTCTGGCCGTTCCTATTTGTTAATGACAAAATGGCCTCAATTCAAATATTCCCATCCCCACCCCAGTCCCCAGCATGGGGAAACAGTGTCTGTTTCTCTCCTCCCCTTTTCCATTGGCCTTCCCACTCCTCTCGCTATGGCTTTAAGATCTGAAGGGGGGCATTCCGAGCAATTTCCGATCAAGAAAGATTTCCAAGGTGATTGATGCTTGCTGCGTGGATGGGATCTGGACAAAGCATCAAAATCATCTGTACCTGCAACAGGAACACCCCACCACCACCACCACCACCACCACCACCAGCCATGCACGTTGATAGCACGGTGCAACTCTCATGTGCAAAATATGCCTGAAGTCAAGATCTCATGCGTGTTTGGTGCTTTGGTGCTGGGAACAACATTCAGTATACAGAAAACAGGAGGGGAATGTTAACACTGGTGGGATGGCAAGAACAGGGGACTGCCCTTCCCACGAGTGATAACCCCACCCATTGTATGCCAAACCCACTACAGTGGCAGGCATTGGACAGAAGGAGATTGGGGAGAGCAGCCTGAAAGGCACAAGCTCCTCCCCGAATAGTCTGGTACCATTCCCAAAGGACAAAATAAAGTGGGCTAGCCACCAAAGCAGGACTGAGAACTGGTTTTTCTCCACTTTTTTTTTTAAAGCAGATTTCGGTGACTTAGTCGTAAGGTCCGGGAATAAAAATTTCAATGGGAACAAAGGATTCCCAAAATGGTCTGAAAGCTGATTATTTGTTGAATGGGAACGCGGCCTCAGTGTGTTTGCCAATGAGTCTTGTCTTCTCATTATGTGCCGCAAGTATTTCTGTTTCTGCTTCATGCCAGGGCTGATTTCTGTTAGTGTGGGCTGATTTGATCTTTTTGCAGTCTTAGGAACTCTCAAAAGCCCTCTCCAGCATCACAATTTGAAAGCATCGGTTCTTTGGTGCTCAGTTCTTCCTCATAGGGTGTTTTCCCACTGTCATTAGAAGTACCCATTAAGTACACATTAATGGGTACAAAAATGCCATTACGTACCCATTAATGGGTACTTAATGGGTACTTTTAGTGACAGTGGAAAAACACCCATAGTCCAACTCTCACAACAGCATCTTAATAATTTGCTAGGTTTGCAACCTAGTATCATTGAAAACATTTATTACCATCATAGACCCCAAAGCAAGAGGTGATATAGATGAATGAAACCATACAGTTATTACAAACCTGGTAAAAGAGGTACAAGCACAAATGCAGGTTTGCCGAAATCAGGCAAAATGAAGAAGCATGGAAATGTTGGACTGAGATTAAAACCTAATATTAAAACTTATTTTAGAAATCAAGGCTAAAAAATTGGCAGTGGGCAGAGTTGTGTTGGTGGATGAAGCTTGCAAGAAGAGTCTGGCTAAGGTGATAGGGAACGGTGAGGCTGTTGGCTTAAGATAGGCCAGGGCAGCTCTTGGTCAGCACCTGTGGACAAGTCACATAACAGAAGTACATGCTGAACAGACTCAGTTTTGGGCTTCTTCTTCTTCTTCTTTGCACTCACTGGTGATCTGGATTAAGGAACACACCCACCCACCCTTAACCTGGATCTCTGGCCTCCTAATCCACTTATTAATGTGGACCAGTGAGGTCCTGTCCCTGCTGGTTTTCTCCACTCACATTGGAAGGAGACAAATCTGGATTTAGGAGGCCCTTAAGGTGGGTCTCTTGTGGACCCATTTAACTGGTTCTACCAGCGGACCCAAGGGCCTTATTCCAGATCACAGGAGGCATCCAGACAGTTTTGGAACTACGAGGGGATGCTTTTCAGAGGAGCTGTGGGAAGGCAATGGGCTGGATGAGTGCCTCCATCTGATCTGGATCAGTGGGCTCAGTTATTCCAGACCATCTGATCCAGATTAACACAAGGTGAGAGCAGAGAAGGCCCCAATCTCCTCGTCATTACAGGAACATAGTCTTTGGTCTGAAAGGACTCCTTCAAACCTACTGCAGCCTAGAAGAGATGTACAGAAACTCAGGTTCTGAAGTTCTGTTTGAACCAAACCAAACCTCATTGAGTCTGGTTTGATTTGGAACCAGACTTGACCAGTTAGTAAAAAAAAAAAAAAATTAAATAAACAAAGGAAACCAACTGAAAAAGCCCAATTTAAAGGGCAATATGTCAGCAAACTTGAACACTTCAAATCAAACCATTCTGTTCTACTGAGCAGCCCTGGTTTAGTTTGAATTGAATCAGGCGCCATTGACCAAGGATTGGCTCGAAGTGAATTTGCACCTACCTACAGCCTAGCGAAAGTAGCAGAGCTTCGTTAAATGCAGAGGAAGCATTAGCATCGATAAGTATCATGGCTCTACATAAGGAGGTAGCACCTCCATTCTGGCCGCATGCTTGCCCTCCATATATAGGCGCAGGAACCACTGGAGGCAACATGGGCTGTTAACCTGCGCACTAACCTCCCCCACTGACCTTTGGTCAACTTTGGTGGGTCCCTTTGGCATGGGAGCTGTGGAAACCGTCAAACGTGGGGATCCATAAATCGTGTGCTGACCACATAATGTAGATGTGGCCTTAACTAATAACATTAGTTAATCCAAGATACGTTAGAACTGTTGTTTGATAGATTGGCAGGGATTACATAGATTTTTGGTAGGGTGGAGATAAAGCCAACTAACTATACAAAAATCCAGGGTTGGTAATAGATTGGACTAATTGCAAAGAGAAATGCTATATCCGTGCAATCCAAGGCATACCTAAAAAAAATCAGCTCCATTGATTTTGGTTTACACAGGGCTAGATATTTCTGGATTTTGACATGCAGTGAAGGAAAAGGGAAACTCTGAACGGATGGGTGTGATGGAGCACAGCTTACAGTCAGACCACCGTATCCACTGGGGACATGTTCTGGCTCCTACTGTGGTTACCTGAAACTATGGATAATTGGGAACATGCCTTCTGGTTCTGGGGTTGTGCAATCCCAGAACCGGAAGTGCATTTCTGGTCTCCGGAAGGCCTATTTTGGCCTCTGGAGAGCATTGAAATAGGTATGTGATGCCTCTGGACATCTCCTGCCCACCTCCCATGTGACCCCTTACATTTGGGGACAGGCTCTGGTGGCGTCATTAGCCTATTCTAGTGCTCTACAGAGGCTGAAATAGGCCTTCTGGAGGCCAAAATAGGCCTTCTGGTTCTGGATGTTTTTTGATATGGAGCCTGCAGAGGTGGGGTGGGGTGGGCTGATCCGGTAACCGTGGTTAACTGAAACCGTTGATACCAAATCAGTGGATACTGAGGTCCACCTGTACTTTGTCCTCACAGTTGCTTCCGAATATATGCACCTATGTTTGCATGTGGCTGTGATGCCTGTCATTATGTCTACTATTACTGGTGGTGATGATTACTTTCTTTTCTTTTTTGTGTGTGCTTCAGTTTGCATGTGTTTAGTTGCAGGCATAAGAGGAACTTGGCTTTTTGCTGCAGAGATGGATTCAGAACTGGCTTTTATTATATGTCTTCTTCTTCTTCTTCTTTTGCTAATGTTTACCACCTGCCACATGCATATTTTTGTCCTGATGACAGCCGTGGCATGTGAAATAGCATTGGCAAGCAAACTTTCCTCAGATATGCATCCTAGAAATGTTACTGCATGCACATTTCAAAGCCTATGTGGGCTGTGAAGGATCACCAGGCGCTATCATAACAATGACAGAAGTTCCTCAAAACATGTTTACTTTGGCAGTGCCAAAGGCCTGATGCCCGGGTTGGTGGTGATGGCAAAGTGCAAGAGTGCCAGGCAACAGCTGATTGATGTGATGTGACATCAGTCAGTCTTAGCCACCATCAAAATCCTAAGAAGAAAATGGACATTTACTTTAAAATAAAAAGATTAGATAGATGATGATGCTATATAGATAGATAGATAGATAGATAGATAGATAGATAGATAGATAGATAGATAGATAGATAGATAGATAGATAGGGTGCATCCCCATGCACATTTTGGTCTGAATCGAAATTGGATTCGGGAAGGGGTGTCCCCATGCATTTTAGATTTGGTCCAGTTTCCATGGACCAAATTGACCAAACCAGGACCAAATTTGGTCCTGGAAAAAACTGTTCTCACTGCGGTTTGGTGGCTCAGCACGCACTGCTTTGCGAGCTGAGCCTGCGCATGGGGACAGTCCCCGGGAGGAGATTGGTGCTTGCGTCATTGGCAGGTGGGGTTTCATGTCCTGTGCTCGCCGTTCCTATCCTGTGCACTGGAGATTGAAACCGCTGAGATTTTTTGGGAGTAAATGGTGTTCAAGCTGAAATGATGAGGGGGTTGAATGGCCTTTGCTGACCCACGAGACTCTTTACCGCAACAAGTATTCCACCCCCTTCCCCGATTGCCAAGGCAGGCAGGAAAATGGCTTGATTTTTTTCCCCTTTTCCACGTCAAATATTCCACCCACATTTCCTGATCACCAAGGCAGGCATGATAATGGCTTGATTTTTCTCCCTTTTCCGCTTGCCGGGTGTTCTCGTGGTTCCCAGGTGGAGCAGTGGTGTGCAAAACCGCTTAACTGCCACCAAACCTCATAGGGGCTTTGCTCAAACAGCTGGGTTTTTTAAAATTATTATTTTTGCTGTGCTGTCCTGGCTTCTCTGTGCCGCTAAGGGGGGGGGGGGGATGCGGCATTTGCAGCGGGTGGCACAGGGGTGGGGGTGATGTCAAACTGGCTTCCAGTCATGAGAGAAGGGGCAGAGAGGAGGTGCGGCCCTTTTAAACCGAGCGCAATGAATATTCTGCTTTTAATCTGTTGAAACTATTTGTGGTGTTGGTCCAAAGCGACAGAACTGGGTTGGTCTTGGTGTCCCTGTAGCCTATAGCTTTCCTGTTTGAGCTGCTGGAGCCTGTGTCAGAAGTGGTACAGGACCCCCTCATCGGCGTGATGCTCATCCGGCTAGCTGTCCTGGTCAGCACCATGGTAGCTGCATTTTGCACTAGCTGCAACTTCCAAATCATCTTCAAGGGCAACCCCATGTAGAGTGTGTTACAGTAGTCCAATCTAGAGGTTACCAGAGCATGGATGACTGTGGCCAAGTTGTCTTTATTAGAAGAGGCTTCAGCTGACACATCAGCCGTAGTTGGGAGTAGGCACTCCTGGCCACGGCCTCCACCTGAGCTTCAAGTGTCAGCGCAGAGTCCAGGAGTACCCCCAAGTTACGCACCTGTCCTTTCCAGGGCATTACAGCCCCATCAAGGACAGGGTATCTTCCAACTACACAGACCCGAGACCCTGTGGCACACAGCATCTCACCTCTGTCTTGTCTGGATTCATCTTCAATTTACTGGCCCTCCTCC
Organism: Aspidoscelis tigris stejnegeri; assembly: GCA_023333525.1. Lineage (NCBI taxonomy): Eukaryota > Metazoa > Chordata > Lepidosauria > Squamata > Teiidae > Aspidoscelis > Aspidoscelis tigris. The sequence continues at coordinate 12,260,498 of JALMGA010000004.1, read as the reverse complement.
AGCCCATTACTGCCTCCAGACACCTGTCTTGGAAAGCAACCAGTTTCAGAGACATGAAAAGTTGCCTAAGAGAAGTTTTCAAATGGAAAGTGTAATTCTTCTACCCTCCTGCTAGCATAAATATTAAACCTTTATATTCAGGTGCATTCTGCCTACTGGAAGTGTTAACAGCAGCACAGTTAATCTTCGTGGCGCTGTTAGTTGAATAAATGAAAGCCGCTAATCAATTCTTAGGAACTCCTGTCACTTAACAGCAGCTGTATCAAAGAAAGAAATTACTGCTATCTGACAGAAGTCCCCAGAGTCACCAGGAAAAAAAAAATGTAAGCAAGAACAATGAATATTAAAGACATCCATCAGGATGGAATCTAACTATGCACCAAGTGAAATATAAATTCCCAGAGACAGAAAAGGGACTGGGCCACACCAGGGAGCTGATTGCAACACTTTGGAATATATGAACAGCAGCATAGAATATTACCTTCTATCTAGAATGGTTAGGTGAACTTTAGTGAACAGTGCCATAAGAAATAGAGATTGGCATGATATTGTCCCCCTCCCTATTAGCTTGGCATCAAAGCAAATGGGACCGAATTTTGCATTTGTGTGAATGGAGCTGCTTTCATTGTGTTAGGCTCCAAATGTTCATTGAATGTTTCTGTCACGCCTCAGATCCTCTCTGAGTTCTTGGAAGAAGGCCCCGCCCATGCCAGCCAAAATGAGGGAGGTGCACTCCAGGGTTCTCTCTCTCCGACCTGGAGGTGACACTTAGAAGAAGAAGAAGAAGAAGAAGAAGAAGAAGAAGAAGAAGAAGAAGAAGAAGAAGAAGAAGAGTTTGCTTTTCTACTCCACTTTTCTCACCCATTTAATAGGACTCAAAGTGGCTGACAAAGGTTTCTATTCTTCTCCCAGTCTGGTCTAGTGGTTAATGAGACGGACTTTTACCTGGGAACACTGGATTCGATTCTGGCCTCCCCCATGAAAATCAGCTGGGTGACCTTGGGCTAGTTACAGCTCTTTTTTGAGCTCTCACAACCCCACCTACCTCACAGGGCGTTATGTTGTGGGAAGAGTAATAGAAAGCTTTGTCAGTCAGTCACTTTGAATCCCCTTAAATGGGTGAGAAAAGCGGGGTAGAAAAGCCAATTCTTCTTCTTTGTTGTCGTCGTCTTCCCCACAACAGAACACCCTGTGGGGTGGGTGGGGCTCTGAGAGCTCAGAAGACTGCTGTGACTAGCCCAAGGTTACCCAGCTGGCTTCATGGAGGAGGGAAGAATCAAACCCGGTATTCCCAGGTAAGACTCCGGCTCCCTAACCACAAGACCAAACTGGCTCACTTAGGCATCCATTCTAGTAGTCACTGATACACCTTCCTGAATTTATCTATTGAAATGTTTAGAGTGGCAGGCAGGAGATAATCTGCTTTCTCATAACTTGACAGGGCTCAAAAGAGCAAGGAATTTCCCTCAGCTGTCTCCAAGGGCTGCTGTGCCTGAGACCGAGGGACCTCTCAGGCATAGACATCCCACCTATGGTGGCTCACCTAGCCACAGAGACTAGGCAACGCTGGGATGGTGGAGGCACCTGTCCCAGGCCCTTTCTGCCTCATAAATGGAGACACGACCAACATACAGCATCAGCACAAGGGAACAGAAGATCTGTGGCTGAGGATGGAAAATATTCCCTCATGTAGTAAAGCAATTGTTGCTCTTGCTGGTAATCGTTGTGAGCCTCGCTTAAGTAAACAGCATTGTTATTTTTGGCAGCTGTTAGGAATAATGTCAAGAAAAGTATTCCCATAATGTGAGCAACGCACAGTGAGTTGTCTTTAGCCACAGATGTCTTTGAGATGAATACTGTAATATCAAACAGGAAACAGTTATCAACAACGAGAAGGAGACAATTTGCTGGAATGGGTCAAAAAATGGCTTTGGCTGGCTTTGCATCATTTTTTTCATGGATCCATTCCCTGTCTGAACATATTTTTCCACTTGTATGAACTCTTCTTTGTGAACTGCTCTTTGCTCAGGCAGGGAGGGTTCACCCGCCATTTAGCAAGAACAGCAGAGCAGAATTCTTAGCTGGAACTCAGCATTTTTATGTTAATTGCCCACTATTAGCAGTCAAATCTGCAAAGGTACATGACAGGTCCTTCTCTGTGGTGGCTCCTACGATGTGGAATTGTCTTCCTCTGAGATATGTCCAGCCCCATCATTTTATTAATTCAGTACTTGTAATGAAGACACAGTACTTGAGTATTGTAATAGATTGAATCTTAATTCCATTTAAAGTATTGATCTTATTGGGGCCTAGATTGAGACTTTATGGTAGTGGATGGGGTAGAAGAACATATTAAAGAAATAAAATTAATTTACCCTAACCGTGCAGAACAAGCAGACTATATGAAAAATGGAAGCAATCAAGAAGATGGGAGAATGCGTACCTAGGAAAACAGAAGGTTGAATAGAAGCTCTGATTAACAGTGACAACAACAACAACAGGCAAGAGGCCAATTCACACTTGGCCCCATAGTGCCCAAAAGGGTAATATCTGGCAAGGACCACCTGCACTTTCAGGAAGTGTTTCCAACCCAGAAACACCTCCTTTCTTACCAGATGTTATCCTACTGCCTACTAGCGATGGTGCATGAAATCATGCACCATACACATCCCACTTGTTCTCTTCAAACCCTGTATCGTGTTGGCTTGATTTCTGCACAGATTTTTACTTCTGGAGAGGAATTGTATTTTTTAAAAAAACTGTACAGAAAACTCACCCACAGTTTCAGTCAACTGGGGTACAGATCTACCCCACTGGTACCAATGAGTATTAACACTGAGTGCAACCCCCATGGTCACCCTGGCAGTTGTAGCCTAGAAAATGAGTTTTGCTGAGCATAAAGAATGTTAGAAGTTGGGATACTTTCCTTCCTTCCTTCCTTCCTTCCTTCCTTCCTTCCTTCCTTCCTTCCTTCCATCCATCCATCCATCCATCCATCCATCCATCCATCCATCCATCCATCCTTCCTTCCTTCCTTCCTTCCTTCCTTCCTTCCTTCCTTCCTTCCTTCCTTCCTTCCTTCCTTCCTTCCTTCCTTCCTTCCTTCCCTCCCTCCCTCCCTCCCTCCCAGAAAAGTGGAGCTGCAGGGCTTGCGAAATTATGCTGAACCACAAATCTATCCTGACTGCTCCTGGCTCATTGGGATAGCAGTCGAGCAACATCTGGAGGGACACATCTGGCCATCCTTGCTAAAGGGTGTACCCAGAATGCCTCAGTCTGCTGTTATAAAAGAGGGGAAAAGTTTACAGTTAGCTTTAGAAGGCATCTCACTCAGAACCCAGCAGGGAAGGTGGTGGAAGGAGGAGGAATTGACAATTATGCTCCAAACAAAAATAAAAAAAAAGCAGGGGAAGAAAGAGAAGTGAGTTCATTTTCGTGTGCCTGCTTTTAATTTATGCACCAGGATTCACTGTTATGGATACAGAAGATGCGCAGGCACAGCTTGTTCAGCTGAGGCGAACAAAAATAAGTGGAAGAAAATAGAGCCAGAAGAGTTTCTATAGTAATAGCTAAAGTAGCAAGTAAGTGGAGAACTTTCAGGCTGTGCTGTGAATATGAGGCCCGGGACAGGAGCCAAAAGAATCTGGCAGGGGATTTTCAGGCTCTGAAAATAATTTTAATAGCAGGATCAAAGCCAACTGCATTGTACCTCTGTTTACATGTTTAGCTTAAATCTGAGAAGGCAGAGTCCTGAGTTTGCACTGTGTGGTCCTGTAAACTGGGTCAAGCGTTCTAGGTAGGACGACCACTCAGGGATGGCCAAGAAAATATCCCTTCCAAGAGGATATGAAGTTGGTTAGATTTTTACACCACCCTCCTTCAGAAATTCAGAGCTAAAGCCCTTTTTGAGCTGGGCCTATCTATCTATCTATCTATCTATCTATCTATCTATCTATCTATCTATCTATCTATCTATCTATCTATCTATCTATCTATCTATCTATCTATCTATCTATCTATCTATCTATCTATCTATCTATCTATCTATCTATCTATCTATCTATCATCTGTCTGTCTCACACTATGATGATGATGAAGAAGAAGAGTTGACTTTTCTATCCTGCTTTTCTCACCAAGCTTTCTGTTCTTCTCCCCACAACAGAACACCTTGTGAGGGAGGTGGGGTTGTGAGAGCTCAGAAGAGAGCTGTGACTATCCCAAGGTCACCCAGCTGGCTTCATGGAGGAGGGTGGAATCTTATTTGGGAATACCCATTTTGAAATTCAGAGCTAAAGCCCTTTTTGAGCTGGGCCTATCTGTCTGTCTGTCTGTCTATCTATCTATCCTGCACTATACTCAAAGATCTCAGGGCAGTTTAGAACATTAAAAACCACTGAGCATATAAAATGATAATGATAATGATGATGAAGAAAAAGAGTTTGCTTTTCTAGCCCACTTTTCTCACCCATTTAAGGGGACTCAAAGGAGCTGGCCAAGCTTTCTCTTCTTCTCCCCACAACAGAACACCCTGTGAGGCAGGTGGGACTGTGAGAGCTCAGAAGAGAGCTGTGACTAGCCAAAGGTCACTCAGCTGGCTTCATGGAGGAGGGCTAAATCTTATCTGTGAATACCCGGTTTGATTCCGCTCTCCCCCATGAAGCCAGCTAGGTGACCTTGGGCTAGTCACAGCTCTCTCTTGAGCTCAATGTCATGTGAGGCTATCTGCCTGGCTGTCTACCCAGTCTTCATTCAAAAGGCACAGAAAGTTACCCAACTTCAAGGGCAATAGCCTGTGATTTCCAAAATAAGACCATGCAGGGAGTTTGAAGCTTAGGGACCTTTGTTCCTCAGCTTCAGTGTTAGTGCAGACACAGAACAAGTTGTCCAGGTACCTCAAGTGGAGGGTATGCTGGGGTCCAACTTCATAAGGTTTTGAGTGTGTGATTAAAACATACTTCTTCACCCAGGCCTTTGATTCCTAACCTTCATTTTGAACCTTCTTCACTTCATCTTCAGGTCTGACTGCTCACACCTTTTCATTTCTATCTGTTTTATTTATGGACTTTCCACTCTCTGGATGTGGTCACGCCTCCCCTTTAATCCTTCAGTCCAACTTTGGACCTCACTGCCCACACCTACTTACACCAATCTGCTTTATTTGTGGACTTTCATTGCGTCCTGATTTTTACAGGTCTCAAGCCATTATGGGGTGTTAATCTGTTTTCATTTTTTGGATGTGATTGGGAAAGAAGTCTAAAGGGGACTGAACTTTGATATAGTGGGTGGAGACTGCATAAATTTCCCTTCCCTTTCATCCAGTGTGTGATTACACACTGTTGAATGACAGAGCCTTTATCCTATCAGAGCGCAAGGGGGTGTTGTGATAGCGGAGAGGGGTGGAGATCTAAAAAAGACTCATAAAGGAGTCTCAGGATGGGAACAGAAACATGTAAGCATAGCAACCCAAACTGAGCATTATCTAAGGAAAGATTATCAGGTATTGGGTGTGGTCAGAGTAAGTGCATCTTGAGTCCTGTTTCTTATTAAGATGTGACCATGGTCTCCATCTGAGGCTTTTTCGCATTGCAACGCGTTCCGTGTGGAACGCGTGCAGGCGGGAAGCTTAAGACACTTCCGGGCGCTTTTACCATTCACACACAGGCGCGCCCGGAACTGTCTTGGCCGGCAAAGGCCGGCCAGGGGCGGGGATTCGGCCGGCAGCGCTGCCGCCCATTGGGTGAGAGCACCCAAGGGGCGGCAGCGCTGTCAAGCCAGCCGCCGCACTTCGTGCCAGGTCTACGGGCCTGGATTGGGCCCTGGGGACCTGGTACGAAGATGCCCGGGCACCCGGGCACCCATCATGGGGCCTGGGGCAAGGCCCCTATGGGGCAGGACGCCTTTGGAGATCAGAGCCCCTGGCTCTGATCTGCAAAGGCTTCGCCCCGCACCCCGATCTCGCCCATCTATGGGCTGCAGGCGCCTGGAACTAGGCGCCTCCAGCCCGCAGATGAGTCCCCTGCCCCCCCCCAGTCCCCAAAACCCCCACCCCAACCACCCTCCGACCCGGATCGGGCCGATCTTCGCGGTGAAGGTGCCTACAGCGAGGCACCTTCACCGCGAAGATGTTTCCCCCCCTCCCCCAGGGCCCGGGGATGGGACGCGCGCGATGGATCACCTACCTCGTGGCTGTCCGCCGTCCGACTGAGGGGGGCATGCCGGGATCGCGCAGGACACAGCCCACCTAGGCCCCCTATTGGACAAGCAGTTGGACGAGCACTCCCAGCATGCCCCCCTCAGTCGGACGGCGGACGGCCACGAGGTAGGTGATCCGTCGCGCGCGTCCCATCCCCGGGCCCTGGGGGAGGGGGGGGAAACATCTTCGCGGTGAAGGTGCCTCGCTGTAAGCACCTTCACCGCGAAGATCGGCCCTATCCGGGTCGGAGGGTGGTTGGGGGTGGGGGTTTTGGGGACTGGGGAGGTGGGCGGCTGATCTGCGGGGCACTCGCACCCCGCAGATGGCCGCGATGAGGGCGGGGGGACCCTTGGGGGACCAGAGCGATGCGCTCCGGCTGCCCAAGGCGTTCCTCGCCCCCAGCCAGCCCAACATCGACCTCCTGCCACCCCAGAAAGGGGCGACAGGACGCCGATGCTGGTGGCTACCCGGCTTCGGCAGCCCCATTGGGGCTGCCGGACCCGGGAAGGAGCCACGTCCCGGCGGCCATCGGAGACGACAGACGGGACGCACCGAATCGGGGTTCCCCTGTCCCATCTGCCAGGGTCACTGACCCTAGCAGATGGGAAAGGGGAACCCCGATTCGGTGGGTCCCGTCTACCGGCTTCGCCGCGCCGGCGCAATCGCCGGCCCGGCAAGTGGGGCGCTGGGGGCGTGCCGACGGCTGTCAGGGAGAGAAGCGTGAGCGAACGCTTCTCTCCCGGAACGCGCAGGGGCGGCTCGTACGCGTAGGAACGGATGCAGAGCACTTTAAAGTGCTCTGCATCTGGAACGCGTGGAGGACAGCTCCGGACACGCCGGGACGGAAACCCGGCCGCAGCAATGCGTATGCTGCGTCCGAAGCTGTCCTCCATGCGTTCGGGAAAGGCCTGTGCGAAAAGGCCTCTGGACTTTCCTGAATGGAAAGTCTACAAATAAAATGGATGGAAATGAAAAGGTATGAGTGGTCAGATCTGAAGGTGGACTGCAGAAGGTTTAAAGTGAAGGTGTGACCATGACCCTAGTTCCTCTGAATGTAGTCCTCCGTAAGGGAGAGAGGGTGGGTTGATGTGTTATAATTAAAATATGCTTTAATGTTTTGTTGTCATGTGACCTGCTCTGGGACATCCAGGTGAAGGGTAGAATACAAATGTTAGAAATAAAATAAAAAGCATTATAATCCACTATCGCACAGATCTTTCTTCAGTTACAAAATATGCAATAATGTCTTTCTCCATGATTATACCAATTGTATTCCTCCCCCAATTTTTTACGGGAGTTAAATATACATTGAGAACAAGTTTGACAAAAACAGAAAAAGTTTGCATTATGATAATTAAAAGTTTTCTAATTTTGGTTTATTTAATCAAGAAGATTAGCATGTTTAATTGCTTTTTTTCAAAGCTAACAGAATTCTTCATTCCCCATACACTATTCAGTTGGCCAGGTCTGATCAAGCAACAAGAAAAACAGAGTTAATTAGCTCATGACCGTTGCCTTCTGTAGGAAGATGGCTTAGGGCCTGTTCACACTGACCCACCTGTAGTGACCATGGATGTGCACAAATGGGTTTTTTGGCAATCGATTTGTAACAGATCAAATGTTAGAAAATTTGTATTCATTTGAATAGATCTCCTTTGAATGTGGCAGGATTCTATTTGATGTGAAAGTATTTGTACAAATGTGTACGAATATCTGATATGAATGCATATAGATCCTGCATACGTATCCTATACAAACACATATATATCAGATGTGTATTATATACTGTATTTTCTGGCATATAAGACTACTTTTTAACCCAGGAAAATCTTCTCAAAAGTCGGGGGTCATCTTATACACCGGGTGTCTTCTTCTTATACGGCGAATATATCCCAAACTCTATATTTTAACTGGAAAGTTTGGGGTCGTCTTATATGCCCAGTCGTCTTATACGCTGGAAAATACGGGTACCAACACATATGGATCGGATATGGATCCTATACAAACACATATGTATCTCCAGTTTAACAAATGTACAAATTATTTGTGCAAATGTTCCCAAGCATTTGTACTCATAGGAGTGTTAATGTATGAATGTCATAGCATTTGATTTGTGTGCGAATGTCCGAATTTGTATGAATTTGTATGAATAATGAATGTTGTGCGCATCCCTAGTAGTGATCGCATATGCACTCCATGCTGCCTCCACCAATCTGGAACATCCCAGAGAGTCTGGGAGTGTACACCAGCTGTCCCGATCATTGTGATGGTGAGGTCCTAGACACTCCCAGACAAAGCATTTATACTCTCTTTTGGGTGTGAACATGACAAGAGGGCAAAGTGGTGTGGATGAGGCTGTGCAATTGCACACTGCGTTGTGATCACCATTGCAAAATTGTGGTGCATGCTGTTTGTGACCGTGGCTAGGCAGAGCCTGAGCATCTGCACTTCAGGTGCTGGTGATCAGATTCATCTCTGCCCCAGCATTTGAAGTGCAGATGCATGTCGCTTTGCCCAATCTTAACTTCAGTGATATGGTATTGTCATACCACCCCACAAAGTTAAGTGCAAACAGGTCATTAGATGGAATATAAGAAACACCATATTAAAGGTACAGCGGTGTTTTACTGGAAATTATGCAGGGCTCATAACTTACTGGCTGGTGGGAATGTTTGCTGGGAAAGGTTGTCCCAAAAAAGCTAAGAATGAGGTAGGGATGTGCACAAATATTCACAACATTCAAAATTCGTACGAATTTGACCAAATTTGGACATTCGTATTGGAACTGAATGTTGGCACATTTGAAGACTGACATTCAAATTTGTATTGAATGTTCTGATACATTCGTTTGAAGCTTCGCATGGGATTCATATGAAATTCGTATGAGATTGAACATTCATATCAAACTCAAATCCCACTACATTTGAAGGGGATCTATTTGAATGAATATGAATTTTCTAGCATATGATTTAAATCTAATCAAATTTAAAAAAAATTATGCATATCCCTAGACTGAAGTATTGCAAGAATCTGAAATTCAAGCATATTAGCAGCCTGATTATAATGTAATTGATATTATTGTGGTTGAGAGAAAAATGTTGCAGGAATAGCTGTAGCTATTTGATGTGAACAGAAGAGAAGCTCTGCTGGATCAGGCCATAGCCCATCTAGTCCAGCATCCCGTCTCACACGGTACCCCACCAAATGCTCATGGGCATCTCAAGCAGAGACAAGAGGCCTTTTCGCATTGGCCTTTCCGGAACGCGTGGAGGACAGCTTCGGACGAGGCATACGCATTGCCCGAGCGGGGCTTGCGCCGCCTCGTGTCCGGAGCTGTCCTCCACGCGTTCCGGATGCAGAGCACTTTAAAGTGCTCTGCATCCGTTCGAACGCGGACGAGCCGCCCCGGCGCGTTCCGGGAGAGAAGCGTTCGCACGCTTCTCTCCCTGACAGCCGTCGGCACGCCCCCAGGGGCCGACTTGCCGGGCCGGCGATCGCGCCGGCGCGGCGAAGCCGGTAGACGGGACCCACCGAATCGGGGTTCCCCTTTCCCGTCTGCCAGGGTCAGTGACCCTGGCAGATGGCACAGGGGAACCCCGATTCGGTGCGTCCCGTCTGTCGCCTCCGACGGCCGCCGGGACGTGGCTCCTTCCCGGGTCCGGCAGCCCCAATGGCGCTGCCGGACCCGGGAAGGAGCCACCAGCATCGGCGTCCTGTCGCCCCTTTCTGGGGTGGCAGGAGGTCGATGTTGGGCTCGCTGGGGGCGAGGAACGCCTTGGGCGGCCGGAGCGCATCGCTCCGGTCCCCCAAGGGTCCCCCCCGCCCCCATCGCGGCCATCTACGGGCTGCAGGCGCCTGGATCTAGGCGCCTGCAGCCCGCAGATGAGTCCCACCCCCCCCAGTCCCCAAAACCCCCACCCCCAACCACCCTCCGGCCCGGATCGGGCCCATCTACGCTCTCTAGGTGCCCACAGCGGGGCACCCAGAGAGCGAAGATGTTTCCCCCCCTCCCCCAGGGCCCTGGGAGGACCCGCGCGCGAGGAATGACTTACCTCGTCGCCGTCCAGCGTCGAACTGAGGGTGGCATTGTGGGAGCGCGCAAGACGCAGCCCACCTAGTCCCCCTATTGGACAAGCAGTTCACATGAACTGCTTGTCCAATAGGGGGGCTAGGTGGGCTGCGTCTTGCGCGCTCCCACAATGCCACCCTCAGTTCGACACTGGACGGCGACGAGGTAAGTCCTCCGTCGCGCGCGGGTCCTCCCAGGGCCCTGGGGGAGGGGGGGGAAACATCTTCGCTCTCTGGGTGCCCCGCTGTGGGCACCTAGAGAGCGTAGATGGGCCCGATCCGGGCCGGAGGGTGGTTGGGGGTGGGGGTTTTGGGGACTGGGGGGGGTGGGACTCATCTGCGGGCTGCAGGCGCCTAGATCCAGGCGCCTGCAGCCCGTAGATGGCCGCGATGGGGGCGCGGGGCGAGCCCTTGGAGATCAGAGCCAGGGGCTCTGATCTTTAAAGGGGTCCGGCCCCATAGGGGCCTTGCCCCGGGCCCCATGATGGGTGCCCGGGTGCCCGGGCATCTTCGTGCCAGCCCGTAGAGCTGGCACGAAGCACGGGGCAGGTGGCTTGACAGCGCTGCCCGCCCCTTGGGTGCTCTCACCCAATGGGCGGGCAGCGCTGCGGCCGAATCCCCGCCCCTGGCCGGCCTTTGCCGGCCAAGACAGCTCCGGGCGCTTTCACCTTTTGCACACAGGCGCGCCGGAATGCGTTCCATCGCGTCTGTGTGTGAAAGGTGAAAGCGCCCGGAAGTGTCTTAAGCTGCTCGCCTGCACGCGTTCCGTTTGGAACGCGTTGCAGTGCGGAAATCCCTCAGGACAAAACTTTCCCTGCTCTTGAATCCCAGCAAATGGCTTTAGAAGTGTCCTGCTTCCCTGCCCAGCCTGAAAGTTGTACCTAGGCATTCAATCTAGTAGCCATTGATTCATTTGTCATCCATAAATTTGTCTAACCCTAACTTAAAACCATCTAGGCTGGTAGCTGTCACCACCTCTTCCGGCAGCACGTTCCATAAGCCAATGACCCTCTGGGTGAAGAAATCCTTTCCCTTGTCTGATCCAACTCTCTTACCCATCAGCTTCATAGATGCCTCCTGGTTCTAGTGTTGTGTGGCAGAGAAAAGAAATTTTCTCTATCCACCTTTTCTATACCATGCATAATTTTATATACTTCAATCAGGTCCCCTCTTAAATGCCACCGCGTGATTGAACACTTACCTGCCATTTGATTGCTGCCTGGTCCTCTTATGGATGCTGTCATCTTATATGTGACGCCATTCACGATTGCATGCGTGTCAGCATGGTTTCCATGACAACACCCATGCTCTGCACACAGTTGCATCAGGAAGTCAACAGAGCTGCCAGCATGCTTGCGTGGCAGCTCCATTGACCTCCCCATCCAGCAGAGTTGCAGATGCTAACCATCTGGATGTGATCAGGTAAGTTGGGATAAGGGTTGGTAAGCTTCTGGAGCATGATTTTTGCTCCTCATTTGGTGGATAATTACTCAATATCTGGGCAGGCAGGAGCTGTTTTATGCTGTAAATGCCTCCTGCAAGTGCAGAAGCACCTGCCCAGATGTTGCCTAATTATCATCTATGGTCCCAAGTACAAATTGGACCCTGGTGCTACTAGAACTAGAAAAATCTTGGTTGGATTTTGCAGAACTTGCTCTTTCTCTCTCTTTTTAAATAATGAAACAGGCTACGATCCCACATAACTCAACACTTGATTTCTACTGCATTTGATGAATGAAGCTATTTGGTCAGGAAAAATAAAATATCTTCATCCTGGCTGCTGAGATGGCTCCCTTGCCAACAGCATCAAGCCAAACACCATTTGGGAAGTAAAAGGGGGTAAGGGAGAGGAGGAGGAAGGAGAAGGAGGCCATAGCAGCGAAAGGAATTTACCCCAAGGCTCAGAGATTTAGCTAGGGATTTACACGTGTTTTTCGTGGGAAGTACACTAAATCCGTCAGACTACGTTTGGAAATATTTTCTGTTTATCTTGGATGAAAAAAAATATGTGCGCCTGGCTTTTCTATTGTGATTAAAGAATAATGGAACCTCTCAATCTTGGGAGCCAATTTTGAATTTGGTGTTAAATTTTTTATGGTAAGAGAGTGATGAATGACACACTGAAAGGTAAAATGTAGCATTTAACCAACTGGAACATGGCAGTGGTTCTAAAATTGATCTCCATCCAGATTTCTCACTGGATTTTATAGCTCCACACTGATGCATCTTGTCACAGAAATAGAAAGGAGGCATCAGCAATTCTATGCAGTTCTATTTTTAAAACATTGAAAGGCTCTTTGCACATTGATTGGCAGAGGCGTCCTTCAAGTCTGGGTCTCAGTTTTTGAGGCTGGGCCATTGTGGCAGTGTGGCCCAGCAGTGGCCTGGGATGTGGGCCTGAATGGGTCCCTGTGTACCCTGAAGCGGGGTGTGACTGCTTAGCTCTTTAATACAGTTCCTCATGTTGTGGTGAGCTCCAACCTAACCCTAACCCCCAACCATAAAATTATTTTCATTGCTACTTCATAACAACCCCTGTGAAATAGTAGATCGATCCCCAAAGAGGTCCTGACCAACAGGTTGAGAACCACTGCCTTAGCTTATTAAGGCAATAGAAAAGTGAGAGCGCAGCTTTTAAGGCAGGTAAGGAGTGGGCGTGGCTGCCCAATAGAGGCAAGGGGAGGGGTGAGCTCGCAGGAGCAGAGCCAATGAGAAGTGATGGTCACAAGGGAGCCAAGTATAAAAGGTTGTGACAAGGGGCAGATATTGTTCTAGTTCTTGTTTTCTGAGTTGGGGTTCACGTGTGTGAATGTTCAACACCCAGGGAGGGGAGAAAACAAGGGTAGATCCAAGTTCTTAAGCTTGTAGTAGAGAGACAAAGAGAATCCTGAGTGTAAGGTTAAGGCTAGGCAGAAGAAGGTCTAGGCTATGAAGGGGAAAGTGTTATTGTTTTCTCAGTAGAGTAAATAAATAAAGAATTGTTTGTGTTTCATCCAGTGAAGTCTCCATCTGAAGTACTTTAACAAGCACCAGTAGGGAGCTCAAAGGAAAAGGGTACCTGTTGCTTTAAGGCAGGGAAAATTGCAGGAAGCAATTCACGGCTCATTATCAAAACAATTGAAAGTGATGAACACCAAAGCTTAGGGTTGGATCGGAGGCACTCGGGGCTTTTTAGGGAAGCAACTAATATTAGAGCTGCAGGTGCTGGGGTGTGAAAGATCAAACACCAGCCGAGGTGGGAGTCTCATGGGGCAAGTTGCACAGGGCAGAGATGGAGCAGGGAGTGAGGCAGCAGAACAAGGAGGCATTGAAGGTCAATGAGAGGTACAGTGTGATGGGCCAAGGGGGTCCTCTGTGAGTGCAGGGCAGGGTGGTCTGGGGAACACAGGGTGGGTATAGGATGCTGCAGCAGTGTCTGGTGACAGTATGGAGCAAGGTGGGCCTTGAGAGACAGAGTTGAGTGGCCTTCAGTTAGATCCAGTTGGGCCATGAGCCTAGAGTTGTCCTCTTGATTAGCTCTCACAAAAAAGAGAAGAAAAGCCAGAATGATATACTCTTGTTGAGATCATTTTTCGGAATTGTTTCATTCACTGTATACAGTGGTACCTCAACATACAAGTGCCCTGACATACAAGTGTTTTGAGATACAAGCCGCTGAGCGAGTGATATTTTGCTTTGAGATGAGAGCAAGATTTGAGATACGAGTATGTAAATACAGTACAGTACATAACAAAAACAACTGAGGTGGTGTTTTGGGAGCTGGAATGGATTAATGGGAAAATTGCTTTGAGATACGAGCGATTTGACATAAGAGCAAGGTTACGGAAAGAATTAAACTCGTATGTCAAGGTACCACTGTATATGCAACAGCAGCAGGTGTAGAAACAACAGTATGCAACTTCAAGGAAGTAAATACAGATTAGATATTAGGAAAAAATTCAACAGTGAGGGTGATCAGTCATTGGAATAGTTAGCCATGGGGTAGTGAGTTCTCCTTCACAGGATGTCTTCAAGCAGAGGCTGGACCTACATCTGTCTGGGATGGTTTAGGAAATCTTGCATTGAGCAGGGGGTTGGACTCTATGACCCTGGAGGTCCCTTCCAACTCTATGATTCTAACCCCCAGAACCAACTGGTTGGCCACTGTGGGAGACAGGATGCTAGACTAGATGGGCTGCGACCTGATCCAGCAGGGCTCCTCTTAGGTGAGTGATGGCTAACCTTTTGAGCTCGGTGTGTCAAAATTCACAAGAAAACCTAGCTTAACTTGGATGCTGTATGTTGGCCATCACTGTCTTAGGTTCTTGTGTTCCAACAAGTAAGTCAAATATGTGGGTCCCAGACTGCTTAAGGCTTTATAATTAACACCTCAAACATATTTGCATGAATACATAAAACCTATGTAGATCAGGCTCTTCAGTTATTGCTAGAATATGCTTCTGTAATCCTCAGAAACATACCAGGTTCTTGTGTTGGTCAGATGCACCATGCTTTGTTAAGTAGCAGAGAAAGCTCTGAACAATATCAGTGGCCCTGTCCCCATGCAATTGAAAGTCTGCTGGAACTCTTCTTTTGCCTCTGAGCGGCCCCATTCCAGGCTTTACAAGGCGCTTAGGGAGCTTAGGAAAGTGAGACACCCGCGATAAAATATGTGCACTTTAAAGAAGAGTTCCAGCGCTCTTTCGGCGATTCGCGGGTTTTGCTCGCTATATCTGCCTTGAGGACGCTCCGTGGCAAAAGGGGCGGGGATTTCTTGCCTGAACACACAGCCAAAAAGCATTCACACATCTGAGAAATGCAGCAGGTTCGCTTCCTTTCCTTTGTAAAAAGAGCCAGAATTGCTCAGAATTGCAACATTGTTATCAGTGATTTGTGAAAGCCTTAAAAGAGAATGAGCGAAGGATCGCGCTGCCGATGCCTGCAGCCGCTGACTTTGCTGGGGCAGAAAGCCTTTTCTAACAGAGAACTGAGTGAAAGTAAGTGCTGAAAGTGAATGAATGAGCGATCATCTGCCTTTGCTAGGGGCGGGAAGCCGTTTCAGGAGACGGAGATCTGGCTATTTTTCCTTTTAACAAGAGAGGGGGCGGGGGGGGGGGGAAGATGCGGGGAAAGGAAACAGGCTTCCTTGGGGACGGAAAGTCCGTTTAGATCGCGGCTACCATGGGGACGCTTATTCCGGAAGTGGAGGGGACTTTTAAAGTCAGCTATAACAGAGTGACAGAAGAGGAAGCCGAGAGGGGCTAATAAGTCTTTTGGGGACAGGGCCAGTGTTGGGTCTCAAGCTTCAGAAGACCTTCAGTTAATTAGTTTCTAGAGATGTTGTCATGTAAGTATATAAAACATCCTTTCACTCTTACCTTCTACTTCAAGGTGAAAAGGGGTCAAAGTGGTGATTGGTTGTTTCCGGCCTTCATCAGCTCTGAAGAATTAATAGCTCAAGGAACTCCATTCATATGTTGACTGTGAACTCAAAAGACCTTTGAAAAACGCCAAAAGTCATTCCTGCAATGATGAACTCATTTCCATTCTGAACAACCTTGAATGACCCAGCTGTGAGACTGCAATTAATTGGATAAACTTGAAGCTTTGTTTTTCCTTTATCTCTGCAGCATGCTAGCATCAGTCAATTCAAGTGGGTTAAATAATTTATGGAATTATCTGTAGCTCAGTGGGTACAGCATCTGCTTGCAGAAGGACCCAGGTTCAAGCCCCGAGTATCGCCCTCAAAAAAGCAATGTGGCACCTGCCCTTGACTCAAGGGCATCTTTATCTTTTCCTATCACCACATATGACTAGATGCATATTCTTAGAAAATAAATCCAGCATTTGTAACTATTAGTAATGAAGAAGAAGAGTTGGCTTTTCTAGCCCGCTTTTCTCACCCATTTATAGAGACTCAAAGTGGCTGACAAAACTTCCTGTTCTTCTCCCCACAAGAGACACCCTGTAAGGTAGGTGGGGTTGTTAGAGCTCAGAAACAGAGCTGTGACTAGCCCAAGGTCACCCAGCTGGCTTCAAGGAGGAGTGCAGAATCAAACCCAGTGACTATGAGAAATATGAGAAGTAATAGCTATTAAGTTCTTTTTCTTGCCTGTTGGTTCTGCAAACCTCTTGAGTATATTTCAATATGCATTTTCCCTTCACTTTATATGGTTTGAGCTTTCCGTTTTCACCTTAATATAATTGACAAATTGTGACTTCATTGATCTGAGCTGGCAGACTGGACTTTTGTGGTTCTCCTGTGTGATTATCCACATTAACTTGCATTGGTCCACAAAAAAACAAGATGACAAATTCACACAGACTTGTATGCCCTTCTTAGAAGCACTCTCAGATTTAAAGCACATGGAAGCACCTGAGAAATTCTTTTTTCTAAAGTTATATGATAATAGAATACAAGAGTATGTGGGTGCTTCCGTACTTGCCACCAAAAAATGGATCTAAAAAGCTCAGGTTTTTTTGCCATCTGGAGCTGTAAAACTGGAGCATGGAGCTGCCAGTAACCACGTGTTTCTAATGATGCACAGCGCACTGGGGAGGGCAGAAGGAGGCAACCCAGCCTGCTTCTGCCTTCCCCAAGATGGCAGCCACCGGGACATCTGGCCTTCGCCTCTCTGTGTGTGGAAGCATCCTGCTTCCAAAACAGATTAAGGTGAAGGGCTGGATGAAGACCTAATTTTTCAGGGCTTCCCAAAGGCCGCCTCAATCTGGCCTCCCGTGCGGAAGGTGAGTTTACATGTGTGTCTAATGTGTGTCTAATGTGTCTAATGTGTCTTATATCCATTATATCCATTTTTAGGCCATGTGCGCAAATGCCCTTAAATCCAGGTTGTCTGTAGTACTAAACAAAAATACCTAGAAATTTGGGTTAGGGAGAGGAGGGGAGGAGTTTGAGGGAAACAATTTAAATATGCAGAAAGAATGGGCCTTTCCACACAGGCTCTAAAAACGCATTTAGAGCCAGTTCGGGGAAGGATTTGGACGTGGGATCCGCACAGGGAACCCAATTAGGGTTCCTTTGAGGACGCCACATCTGCATATCAGCACGCAAAACCGGTTGTTTAAACCGGTTTTGCTGCCAAATCCTACCCAGATGTAAGACCTGAAAAAATCAGGTCTTACATCTGGCTTTTTCCCTTAAAACGGTTTGGAAGCTAACGCTTCCGCACCGGAGGGGGAAAAGCTGGATTGCAGGCGCATGCCGAGCTGTCAGAGATCCGCCGTTCTCTGGCCAGGGTAAGGCGACTCCTACTCCTACTCTCACCTCCACCCCACCGAGAGTCCCTCCGACTTACCTCATCGTCTCTAGCCCGATTCTGAGGCTGGCAGGGCCGGCACCAATCACGCATGCGTGCACCGCAGCCCTGACGGTCCCAGAGAGTAGGAGTAGGAGCCGCCTTACCCTGGCCAGAGAATGGCGGATCGTCGGTTTCTCTGGCCAGGGGAAAGGCAGGAAAGCTGGCCGTCGGACTCGCCCACCTGTCAGTCTCACAGAGCATGCACTCTGCCTCTCTGACAGCTGGGCATGCGCCAGCAGGGCCAGTTTGGGATGGCTGCTGGTGCATTCGCACAGCACCCACCCCAATCCGTTTTCCCATCCGGCCCTGCCGCCGCCGCCCCTTACGTGTGCATATGCGTGGGGCCTCCAGGAATCTGTCTCTATTTGAGACAGATTCTTTTTTAGAACCGTTCCGCCAGAAAACGGTTCTAGATCCGTTTTCAGCGGCATGTGCAGAAAGGCCCAACATGTATAACTAGATTATTTTTCTCTGTTTGATTATTATTCTCAATAAAGTTTGAAAACATTTCTTATATGGTTAAACTTTTTGATAATGTGTTACAATATAAGCATATTCCAGCATCATGGGGAAATTCAATATTGATACCTCTTAAAACCAAACAAAAACCCACTTGATCCTAAATCATATCTTTCAATTTTGTTAATCAATGTTGATTGTAAGTTCTTCACAAATATACTCGCAAAAAGATTACCAAAAAATTCACATTTTTTGATCCATCCAGATCAAGTGGGGTTTGTCCCAGGAAGGTTAATGACTGATCCCCTAAAGAACTTAGTTCACACAATTATGTATTCCAAAAGACTTATAGTTATACTCTCTTTGGACATTGAAAAAGGCTTTGACTCAGTGTCTCATCAGTACTGGTTTAAGGTTTTGAAAGCAATGAATTTTGGAGACCAGAGGCCTATTTGCACTAGGGCCTCCAGAACATGTGTAGGACACCCTGGGATGAAGCGAGATTTCATGATCTGTACCCGGAATGTGAGTAGGCCATTCTGGGATGGGATGGGGCAGTTCCAGTAATAATAATGACTGCCTTGAAGTGGCAAATTCTTCCTCATGAGATACATTTAACAACAAGAAGAGCAACCTTCTGTTGAGATGCCATGCCAGCATATTTAGTGCATTGGCATGCAGCTGGATTGAATGATTCTCCTCCAGCTGTTTTTGATCCCTTTCTAGCATCTCTTGATAGTACTAGAGAAAGAGGATGGTGGGAAATGTAGTATAATAGGTTGCCAACTCTGGGGAAATAAATATAGAAGCATTTAGGGTGATTCTGGTCTAGTGGTTAGGGAGCCAGACTCTTACCAGGGAATACTGAGTTTGATTCTTCCTCCCCCATGAAGCCAATTGGGTGACCTTGGGCTAGTCACAGCTTTCTTCTGAGCTCTCACAGCCCCACCCACCTCCCAGGGCATTCTATTGTGAGTAGAAGAACAAAGGTTTGTCAACCGCTTTGAGTCCCTTAAATAGGTGAGAAAAGCGGGGTATAAAAGCCAACTTTTCTTCTTCTGCAGCTGCTGCAGCACTGGCTGGTACACTGGACCACCAAGCATACCAGGAGCCTCTCTTCTGCATCCTGGTGCTGTCTAAGGAAGGCCCTGACCATCCACACTTGGAGTGATGCTGACCCTACATGGGGTCTTTCCAGCGCTCAAAGTGTAGATGGCTGCTGCTGTGCTGGGTCTTTAGCTGACTGATATGATACTATTATACCATAGCAGCCAGGTAAGTGCGAACAGGCCCTCAAACAGATTTTTTTTACTTCTTACTAGGTATAATTGTACAGAAACACACACAGTTTCTCTTGTAAAATCCAGAAAGGGTGACATCTTGTGGTGGCATGGTTATATCACTTGCAAGCCCCAATTCTTTCAAAATGAGGGCTAATCTGAAGAAATGCATGAGAGGTACTCTAGCAGTTGCAAGGGAGGAGGGCAGACCATTTTGTTTGTTGCATTCTGTAAGCTGTGGTGCAGATTCCACACAGCTGATGCCAAAATCTTCTCTTGGGTTTGCGCTTTCTGAAGATGTCTTTTTTCCCTTTCACTTACCCCTCCCCCTTAAATTGGCTTATCATCAGTCATTGTACCTGGGAGAATCAGGAAGTGCTGCACGTGGATTTGCTCAGGTATCCTGACATTTTCAATGTCCATAGCAAATCCCTCTTCGATCTGATGTGCTGGATGAATACCAAGGCAGTGGTCCCTGCTACTGTCAGATACAGAATTTTGAAAACAAAATGTCAGATACTTCAAACCAGCATTATGACTTTCTTTTTTCCATGAGGGCTGAATTAGGTTAGCTCCAGGGGGCAAAGTTCTAGAGTTGGTTGTCTACATAAATAGTTTGGGTGGGACTGTCTGGTCCAAAACAGGAAGACACCATATTTCAAGGCAGTAAGCAAAGGTCAGAGGGGGCAGAACCTGGGTTAGAAGTAAAAGAAAGGGTTGAATAGGGTTTTGCATATCGAGGAAGAAGAAGAAGAGTTGGTTTTTCTACCCCACTTTTCTCAGCCATTTAAGGGTACTCAAAGTGACGGACAAACCTTCTGTTATTCTCCTGACAACAGAACACCCTGTGAGGTAGGTGGGACTGTGAAAGATCAAAGGAGAGCTGTGATGAGCCCAGGGTCACCCAGCTGGCTTCATGGAGGAGGATGGAATCAATCCCATTATTCCCAGGTAAGAGTCCAGCTCCCTTATATATCAGGCAGACATCCAGTCAGTAGCCTTAGCACATGAAGTTTTTCTAATTTTCTGTCTAGTAAATGATCTTTCCTTTGTTTTCTTCCTGCTTTTTCTTTTTCTTTTAATACATTTTTATTACTTTATAACAAAACCTTAAAACTTCAGATTCTCTATATAAAGTCTTACATACATTTATATCACATCATTCAGTTTTTGACTAAGGGCCCATTCCCATTATGACTTAAAACTGTTTAAAAATATTTTAAAAATGGTTTGGATCCTTGCCATTCCCACCCCCAATCAAGTAAAACAGTTTAAAAATTGTTTGGATCCTCGCCGTCCCCATTGGCAATCAGTTTCAGGGGTATTTTGAGGATTATTTGGCTTTAAAAAGGAATAAATACTGTAAACACCTGATTTTTCAGCTTTGGCTTATAAAACGCTTTGGCTTTTAAAACGCTTCTTCCTTACTGTAGTGGGAACACTAGAGCAGTATTTGGGCAAATACATCATGAAATGGATTGGGGTTTCACCCTGGAGGTCAGCCCTTTCCAGTCAAAAGGTACAGCAGCTGGTTTCACTGTAAAAATCCACCCTGTACAGCAGCAGTTTCAGTGCAGCAATCCACCCACTTGACACCTGATAACAATGTTGCAATTCTGCGCAATTCTGGCTCTTTAAAAGTTCTGACCTTTAGAAAGGGAAAGGAAGGAAAGCTGCTGCAGGTTCTGGGAGATGTGTGAATGTTTAAGGCTATGTGGCAGGCGGCAGTGGCAGCAGAGCCAGGGTGCTTTTTTCGAAGGGAACCCCTGCTGGGGATGGTGGCTGTGGAGGTGAGCAGGTGAGCGGGGCTTCAATTGCCACTGCTGCTGTGTGCCCTGAGCAAAGTGTTTAGAGTGGAGACAGAAAATCGGGGTTGAATCTGATTGCCAGAGGCTCTTTGCTTCCTTTTAACACGCTTTACATATCGATGTAAATCTCAATGTATATTCTGCTTTATTCCTTAAATGGGAACTCACCCTAAATCACTTCCTCCCTTCTTCTGGGTCTTCTTTTAGTATCTCCATTTTGGTGTTCCTCATTAGCTGTTTTTCCTTCTTTCGGTTGTCTGTTTAAAAGTCAATTAAATCCAGCAATTACTATTCCTACTTCTTGTAATCAATGAAGGGTCTACGGTATTCTACATACTTATCTGTTGTCCTATTTTTTTAAAAAAGTTTGTTAATTTGTCCATCTCTGCTAATTTGGTCAGTTTAATTAGCCAGTTCTCCACAGAAGGAATTCCATCTTCTTTCCATTTTTGTGCCTATAATATTCTTGCTGCTGTTACCATATACAGAATCAAAGGATTCACACTGTCTAGATTTTAATCTATTATTCCTAATAACAAAAAAATTCTGGTTTGAACAATACATTAATTTTAAAGATATTTCTCATTACAGTATGTTTCTGCATCCATGTTTGTGTGTGCTCTTTTACAAGTACACTAGATGTGGTAAAATGTTCCTTTGCTTGTTTTGCACATCCAACACTTATTAGACACGTCTTGGTATTCTTCCTGCTTTTTCTAAGTAGAGGCAAGAGCCACATAATGGCCAGACCCTGCCACTTTAGGACAGGAGTGCTTACAAGGAAGCATTCTAACCCCTCATAGTGGCAGGTGTGTTGTCTGCAAACAAGCTGCTTCTTTCAGTCAGTAAGGTCTCCTCCAGACTAGAGGAATAAATCTACAGTTGTGGGGAAAATCCAGAGTGTACCTGCTGTGAAGTGACATCCCACCATCCTCGTTAAGCAGCTTCCCCGTAGCTTCCTCATTGGAAGCTGAAAGAGTTTGTGTTGGTGCACACGTCACATGGGATGAGGCAGCCAATTGGAACTGAGCTGCCCTCCTACCTCTTGTTTACTGTTCTTGCCATCCCGTCCAGACTGGCAAGAACATTTGAATTTTTTTAATGCAGCACAGGGTATGCTGTTATATCAGTATTAAGTAAATCCACAGTAGCATTGCTATAATGCAACGCCGCTAAGAAGTATCAGCCGTCGTGTGTGACGGCTCAATCTTGGCTGCGCATTCCAATATCACTGCAGAGGAACTTTTTTTCTCCAGCTTTCATGTTTCCAGTCATGACAATTTTGCAAACACAGGAAATGCCCTTGCAAGTTGTTTGGCAAAACAGGACCAAGGTTACGTGGCCTAAAGAGAGCACACTGGTAGCTTTGCACATGTGGCTAAGGGAACCAGACCATAAGGAGGGCTGAGTGTGGAGGAACGGATGCTTTTCATTTGTGGTGCTGGAGAAAGACAAATCTGACAACACTAAAAGCAATCAACTCTGACTGCTCACTGGGAGGAAAGATGTCAAAGCAGAAACTCGGACACTTTGGCCACATATTGATAAGGCAGAATTCACTAAGCTCCTGCTGGCAAAAGGAGATGGAAAAGACAGAGGATGGACAGTTAGTGTTGCAGGGGCTGTGGTCACACCTAAGGTTTAATCCAGCTTCAGACCTTGTTAGTCCCCTAAAAACAGGACTCCAGGTTAAGACGGTCTAACAGGCGTAGGCTGGCTTGGAAAATGAATTAAATAAAAATAATGTGGGTAACACAACCTGAGGATGACCTGAGGTCTACCTAAAACACTCGTGTGACCGTGTCCTGGGAGACAGTGGAGGACAAAAGGCCCTGCGTGTTGTGGTGCATGAGGCCACAAAGAGTAAGACATGACCGAACAACTAAACAACCACCATGAAGTGTGTACCTCATGGGTACATGATGGAGGAGCAGAAGAGTGCGCCACAACAGTGCTTCCTCCTGCTCTACTTCTATATTTATTGTTATTATTTCACCTTGAATGAGTGTGGAGGTTATAGACCCCATGCTTTTTCAGTGCTCATGGGATAAGGACATGAGAGGCACCCTGCTGGATCAGGCCACAGCCCATCTAGCTAGACATGTTGTCTCACACAGTGGCCCAACAGTTCTGATGCCCTTGGGACCCCATGCGGATCCTATGAGAGTGTCATTAGCTGAACCTAAGAAACTTCCGTTCACCAAGTGCAAGCTCTGTCTTCCTGCCTGGTGTCTGCCTCACCATCAAAAGTGTGTTGTGAGAACTTTGCTCCGTACCTGGACATAACAAAACAAAAGCATGTGTTACATCATCACAGAAAATGTGCTGTTTTTCCCCTGCCAGATGCGCTTGGATGGGCTGCCATTCTAACTCCAGCTGTAGGCAATTCTTCTGGTTCTGTCTGCATTAAGCGACTCTTGTTAGGGGATCCTTACATAACCCCGGCAGCTTTAATGCGGCTATGGTTTATTTATAACCACTTGCTCTTTGTGAATAATAATTTGCTGCTCCAGAGCATTCTGCAGTTTGCAGAATTCTCTTTTCCTGGTTCTTGTGCATGCTTCAAACAGGGAAGAGAGATCCAGCGTCCAATTGTTGTCAGCTGGGTGTTTGCATATTCAATTGTGTAAATGTATTAAGGACAACAGCCCCTGTGCCCTTTCCCCCCATGTCCTTGCAGCTGCTGACTTACTGTACACTGGTTGGTTCTGTAAAGAATATAACCAACCGCTAGAGAAATTCAAGGCAGTCTATTCTCTTCAAATGTGAATCTGTGGCACCCAAGGCTGGCTGCTTTCATTCTGTTCTGCATATTTTTAGTAACTCTTGCTGACGGCCCTTGAGATGTGTTTACAGAGAAATCTGATGACTTACTGTTAGGCAAGATGATTGAAGGTGATGGCGGAGCCCAAGTTTTAAGCAACAACATTAGGTGGAAAACAAAAAACTCGGAACTATCTCTGCATACGTGTGAGCTAGGGGTGTGCATGAATGCAATTTTTGACATTCGATCTGTAACGAATCAAATATTCAAAAATCTGCATTTGTATGAATAAGGAAAGCTGTGCTGCGTCCGTCCTGTTGCTCCGATGCTCTCATCTTTCTAGGCAGATTGGGGAAATTTATGCATTGCATGAGAATCTTTCCCTGTAATCAGAGTTCCTGCTGTCAGGGAAAGTTATTGACATCCTCAGCTTAATTCCCATGGAACCTCATACTTCAATGCATAGTTATTTCAGCAGGTGGAAAGGACAAGAAAGCAGCAGATCAATACACTTGAGATGAAAGTATTTTGTTCAGTTAGGCAAAAGCAGGGCTACTTTCCTTAGCAATCAGATGAAACCAAGGAGGCAAGTGTGGAGGCTAAGGAGATAAAGGGGAAGGAAGGAAGGAAGGAAGGAAGGAAGGAAGGAAGGAAGGAAGGAAGGAAGGAAGGAAGGAAGGAAGGAAGGAAGGAAGGAAGGAAGGAAGGAAGGAAGGAAGGAAGGAAGGAAGGGATAGACAGTCAGAAAACAGACAGACTGATGATGACGGACGGACGGATGGACGGACGGACGGACGACGAAGAAGAAGAAGGATAGATAGATAGATAGATAGATAGATAGATAGATAGATAGATAGATAGATAGATAGATAGATAGATAGATAGATACATAGATAGACAGATAGATAGATAGACAGATAGACAGATGTAAAGGTAGTGTGTTTGGCTCCCCAAGCCTGTACTTTTAGGCATTTTAGGAAGATTAGACTCCAGTTAAAGAGTAATCAAAGCAGTTTGAGGTGATTTGCAACAATCATGTAGAAGAAGTTCTGGCCCTTTCTGCACTTACTTGTTAATCCAGATCAAGGAGCTGCTAAGGACACATTGTCTGCACAGGAGTAGAGTAGATGCCAATTTGCACTTTGCCCTGTAGTACACAACCTAGAAATGCCAGACGTTAACCTATCATCAACCAGTGGTGGTGCACAAAATTTTGCACCACACACAACCCAACTTTATCTAAAAGCTTACCTCTTTTGTACAGCTTGCAACCATTTGCACAGTTTCCATTGTGAGGGATCATCTGAGGTGCTGCACAAGCACACTGGCACCGCAGATGACCCCCAAATGTGACTGTGCATGCACAGAGTGTCATCCAGATGCAAGAAGGTAAGTTTCCGGGCACGTGGGGCTTAGTGCAACGCATACTAGTGTTCTCAAGTGCGAACACTATTATGTGTTGGTCTGACACACATTTTTCCCATCTAGCAGATGGGAAGCCAAGTGTGAAGGCAAGCCTGGATTAGTGGTAGACTTGATAAATGTGGTCTACATCTGTGCTAACACTCTTTAGCACACATTTATTGTTGTAAAGCCCACTCAGTGCAGAATCCTCTGCCTGTGGTTGATTCAGATCTAGCTAATATGGAATAACTGAGATAAGTGAAGAAAAGGCCTCCGACCCTTCCTCCATCCAGAGGCATTTGCCCCAGACCTTTCTGGAACCTATAATTGCTCACAAGAAGTCTTCCAACCGAGGCAAATTTTCTTTGGATTTTCTACCCCGCTTTTCTCGCCCATTTAAAGGGACTCAAAGCGGCTGACAAACCTTTTGTTCTTCTCCCCACAACAGAACACCCTATGAGGTGGGTTTGGCTGTGAGAGCTCAGAAGAGAGCTGTGACTTGCCCAAGGACACCCAGCTGGCTTCATGGCGGAGGACAGAATCAAAACCGGTATTCCCAGACAAGGGTCCAGCTCCTTAACCACTAGACCAAACTGGCCTAGGAGAGGATAGATTTTATTACTTGTCCTTACATCTGGTTCCTCAGCAACAGGGGCTCCAGTGAAGGACAAATTTATCTTTAATTTTTTTAAAAAAAATTATTTTCAATATAAAATCAGAAAGATTTTATAGCAGCAATTCAGCAGGAACCCCTGACCACAAATTTACAACAAATCTCAGAGCACCAACTCTATTGAAGAAATAATGCAAATGAATGTCTGGCTATGTAGAACTGAAGCAACTTGGTTTGTGAGATCATGTTCTAAGGCATCTGGATGAAAGACCTTCCAAGAACCAAGAGTAATGTGTGTGGTGGGTGAAGGGTGATTTGGCAAATTGACTAGAGGAGTGTTCTGTGCCCTTGGGGAGGTGGGAGGAAATCATCTCCCACAAGAACATGATTCTGATGAGCAATGGGTGTGATCAGACACAGAAGAAAAAAAAAGCATCTCTGAGGCACCTCTGAGGTGACTTTACACACCAGCCCACTTCTCCATCTTCTCCTGAATCTTCTATGTTAGAAACAGTGGATTCAAGAAGGCTTAGGGGCACAAAGGACACACAACTGTCTCTCTGAGGTGTCTAAGAGATGACTTTGAGCTGGGATCGTTCACACACCAGCCTGCCCCTCCCCCCTCTCTTAAACATTTTGTGTGCGTCCCCATGCTGAAAATAGTCTGAGGCGATCGTGAGGTGGCCTTGGGAGCATCTCCATGCAAAGACCTAATACGGGCTACATGTGAGACAATACATGTCAAAAACACACACCCCTTAGCAAGTATTCTCATTCCGAAATAGGGGGCTAGCACGTATTGTCCTGTGGTCATGGGGACACTCATAATAACATAAGAACATAAGAGAAGCCTTGCTGGATCAGGCCACAGCCCATCTAGTCCAGCATCCTGTCGCACATAGTGGCCCACCGAATGCTCATGGGCATCTCAAGCAGAGACAAGGACAAACCTTCTCCTGCTCTCGAGTCCCAGCAGATGGCCTTAGAAGCGCCCCAGTTCCTCCCACCCCCAGCCTGAAAGATGCACCTAGGCATTCGTTCTAGTAGCCATTGATACATCTGTCATCCATAAATTTGTCTAACCCTTCTGAGTTATTCGAGGCGGAGCTTGGTGGCTGCAGTATTATCTCCGCTCCCTCTTCCTGCTGTGCATGCTGTGATCAGCAGCCGCTTGGGGATTTATTTAAATTTATTACATCCCCCTTCCCTGATACCAAGCTATGTGTGAATAATTTTGAGCCGGTCGTGAGTAGGGGTGCCCACTGTCATGCAGATGTGTGCACCTCCGCTAACCTGTGGCGGCCAAGGAAAGCCATGTTCTGCTCATGTTATAACTTTTGGTTATGCTTTTAACTGTGGCGGCCAAGGAAAGGAAAGAAGTGTGTTGTGTCCGTGGAGGTGCAACTGAGGTGTTTGCCTGTCATTGCTGCAGCGGGCAGGACTGGTTATGGTGACGTTAACCTGGCTTCCTCTCGGGAGAGGGTGGGTGGGGAGAAAAAGATGTGGGTTCACACTGTGGCTTGCATGGGGACAGGCACCTATGATTTGAATCCGCATTGCCCCAAACCACATGGGGATGCTTTATTGTGAGTTATAATGCAGATTTTTATGACGTGCATCACAAGCGAAGCAACTGGCTTCCATGGGGACATGGCCTTTGTGTTAGAAGGGTGGATTAGAGAAGGCTTGAGAACATAAGGGAACATAAGAGGCACCTCTGAGGCACCCCTTTTTGTATGTCTGAACACAGCCAAAGAGTCACTTATATCTTCAAATGCAAGCATCATCACAACTATTTAAATAATTAATTTATATTTAAATTTTTATCCCGCCCTATATCCAAAGGTCTCAGGGCGGGTTACAATGTATAAAGTGAACATGTTAAAACCATAACAGTGCCTGGATCTACAGCTCTTAATGACAGTTTCTGAGGTTAGGAAGGAATTCAGGTGTGGACTTGTATTTCCCAACTGTCGCTGGCACATAGGTGTGAGCACATAGGAATCCCCTGGAAAACGGATGTCTGCCTGTCAATGATTGTGCCACTTGGTGTTGGTGTTGACAATCCCTTTTGATTTGTCCCACCATTTGTTACAATGAAGGTCTAAGAACACAGTTATGGTTCCCTGTGCCCTTGTCAGGATCCTGAATAAAACCTGATTGTGAAGCTTTAAAATGAATTATGGTTAGGTCAGTCAGTAGTGGCAAAGCAGAAGGAAATAAGACAAAGAAATTTAATGCTTTGGAGAAACAGCTTGGGGAGCAGCTGTAAGAGCATGTGTCGGAGCACTTAGTGATAATTCTGGGAGATCATCAATGAATAATGTATGTAGCCTACAGTGCCTATTTATTGATGGCCAGAGTTTGGGTGATGAGCCAGACGAGCTCCTACTACAGGAAGTGCAGAATTTGATTTAATAGGATTAATTGAGAAGAGGTGGGAACCCAAGCAAGAAGCAAAGGCAAAAGCAAAGGTTGTGAGCATGTTCCTTCTCACACGCCTTTCCTTCTATGTCACATCTCTTTAGAGGTCAAGGCTGAGGGCACGAATGTATCTCAGAACATGTTGCTTGCTAGTGCCTCTGTACTTGGCCCACTAGTTGCTGTGGGATGAGCTCTGAGATGGGTCATCTGCATGTGAAAGAGCTTGTCTCCTAACCAGAAACAGTTCCTTCTGTCCAGATGCTTCCCACACGCATGGTGCAGGTTGATCCTGGACCATGCATGCGCCTGTGTTTGCCTGCAGCAGATCCAGTAAGGCAGACCCATGCACACATCTTGTGGTGCTAAAGGGGCACATGATGAGCCATGAAGCATACTAGTGCATGGCATGACATGCCACGCAAGCATGCATAAACATCATGGTGATGGTGCTGGAACGCACAGTGATGGTGCCAAGATCAGCAGACAAGATGGTGTCCAGATGTGTATGTGTGTGGGACTGTTCACAAGTACCAAGCATTTGCAAGTGTGAACTTCCCTCATGTGTTTCACATGGTACTAAGGGCATCCTGGTCCAGAGCTTCCTAAAGGTTTCCTACCCCTAATGCCATCTGTTCCAGTCCAGGCATCAGTACTTTAGCACCTGGTCTGGAACAAGGAAAACGCTGCAGCCCAAGGTGTTTTCTTTTAGTCTTAAATAACTCAGAAAATTCACCTTTGGGATAGATAATGTGGAAAGGAAATTACTGGTCGCTTTGCCGATTTGTTCTCTCGCTCTGAATGTGGACGGAAGCCATATTAAACCTTAGATATGACCCCACTCCTCATCATTGAAGCTTCCATAAGTATCAAAGTTGGGGCTGCAGCATTTTCCATTGTTCCTTGTGTAAACCTCAAAGGCCATCTTCAAAACCCTGTCCCAGAGGTAATTCAGCCCTACCTTCATGCACCAGATGTGATGCTGGAATGACAGAGATTTGAACCAATGGCAGGGAAGAGTGCGTGGTGCTGGTAGTGGACACATGCTTTGTCTAGAGTGGAACTGGGAAGGTGCATCCACGATTGCTGCCAGTGTTGGACTGGGACAGTGGTGGTCCAACCCTCACAACATGGACAGCACCTGCTGGACTTGGACTGGGAGGTAAGTTGCTCTGATAGTCACTATTAGTCTGTGATCAGTTGCCTCCAGGTTGGTGAGACAGGTAGGATGCTTGTAAAGGTCATTAGCAGGGATTCAAGATCTGGTGTCTTTGGGTGTTTTTCCACTGTCACTAGAAGTACCCATTAAGTACCCATTAATGGGTACAAAAATGCCATTACGTACCCATTAATGGGTACTTAATGGGTACTTCTAGTGACAGTGGAAAAACACCCTTTGTCTTCTGCGTAAGAATACCCAGAACCAATTGGTGGCCTACTGCATGAGACAGGATGATGGATGATTTGGGACTGGACCATCTGCACTTGGAGGGGCTCCAGGTAAGTGAAAGTGAAGATTGGGATGGTGCCAGCACTCACAGTCTCACAATGGGAATGTTGGGCATTGTCCCAGAACTTAACGTACATGGGCCAGTGTCCTGCAGAAGTTAAGTCCGAAAAAGCCCACACGTTTCGCTCCCTCTTTTTTCTGTTACTCTCTTTTTCTTACCTTTTTGATCCAGTTTGGTCTAGTGGTTAGGGAGCTGGACTCTTATTTGGGAATACCGAGTTCGATTCCGCCCTTCCCCGTGAAGCCAGCTGGGTGACCTTAGGCTAGTCACAGCTCTCCTCTGAGCTCTCACAGCCCCACATACCTCACAGGGTGTCTGGTGAGGGGAGGGGAGAAGAATAGAAAAGCTTTGTCAGCTGCTTTGAGCCCCCTTAAATGGGTGAGAAAAGCTGGGTAGAAAAGCCAACTCTTCTTCTTCTTCTTCTTCTTCTTCTTCTTCTTCTTCTTCTTCCTCTTCCTCTTCTTCTTCTTCTGCTCCTTCTCTCCTTTTTAATATTTTACTGTAACCTTTAATACATTTTAAAAATCTCTAATAAAAAAACCCTGAATTTTATCTACAGCACCAACCCCTATGGGACAACATGATTAGCCAGGGAGCATCATTTGTGGGCAACACAGTTGAAGCTCTTCAGCATGGGAAGATTTCACTTGAATTAAACCCCAACCAGTCAACCGTCTTTGAGGATCAAAATCATGACCAAACAGCCTCTAAGCTGACTTCTGAGAAAAGGCTGTGAGGAGCAGGGAGGCATCTGATCCGAGATGACTCATCTCCTAGAAGTGGTTGCGTAAATGATTTGGGTCAGACAGGGGAGAATTTGGAATGAACACAGAGAAAGAAATGGCAGTAATTTAAAGAAACCATGGAGGGGGGAGAAACCATTGTACAGCAAAGACATTTGGATAGGGCAATTTCATCGCTTGCTACCAGAAGAAGCCAAGATGAAGGGTTAGATTGCCAAGTTCTAAAAATAAATGTAAATTCGGGGAACATATGTAAATCTCTTCTGGGATATCTTTGGATTTAGAATCTGTGGAAGGGCTAGAAAAATTTAGGTTTATGTTGATTGGAATTTTTATACTGCATAACTACAGATATCTTAGTGTAGTAAACATAATGAAAGAATGAAGAGAAAAGAACCATAAAATCATGAAGATAATTATATATACAAATAGCTAAGTACAAGTGAATATTTAGTTTGTTGTTGGTGACAAGGGCCCTGGTCACACAAGTCTAAGACAGGCTGGCCTATTCGTTAATTCAATCCGGGGTCGTACCAGTGCTGGTCACACCTAGATTGTTATAGGTTGTACACAAGCCGTCTCCACCTTGGGCTGCGTCGGTCACACCTTTCTTCGAGATCAACCTGAGCCTCCTCTTGGCTCCACCCCTTTTCATGAATCAAATCTATCTCCTTTCTGATTGGATGCCATTCTGTCACTCATGGGAGGCAAGGGTGTGTGTTTGTGGTTCTTTTTTAAGTCTGCTCCCCCCACCTCCACTCCCACCCTTCCTTTTTTATGTGCTTTTCTTCTCTGTGTGATTAATTTTTTAAATAACAATAATAAGAAATTTGAGTAAAAACTCTAGATAAAGGAATCTTACATAAATTGTGGAGAGAAGAGGAGGTGCCTCACGGACTTCATGTGTGCCAATTGGTCGAAGGAAAGACTGGACCCCACCCACCACAGCACAGTTCAGCCTCCTTCAGCCTGTCTTCCCACTCACACTTGAATAAGAGAAGATGGCCTGACATTCCAGGATGGGCTGAGTCCTCGTCAGTCCTGTAAAAACAAGCGAGGGTAGGCTGGCTTGGAAAATGACTTAAATAAAAATATTGTGAGTAGCACAACCTGAGGACAACCTAAGGTTGATCTAAACTACTTGTGTGACCAGGGCCAATGGGTCTTTCCACACCTACCTTTCTGGGATGTTCTCACATGCTCTGGAACACACCAGCTGCTGTGGTGCAGCCTCCATCCCATCCCAGACCAGAGCATGTGAGAGCATGCCTGACACTCCAAAGCTCTGGGGGAAGTAAAAATCTCTCCACAGCTTGATTGGGAGCATTTAGTATGCTCCTAGTTGACAGAATTTGTGCCCACTTCTGGGTGTGAAGCTGTGAGGGGGTGGGCCAGTGTGGCTGTTGTGATCACCATGGCAATGGCCAAGTGCATGACAGAAGTTTCTGTGGCCATTGATGGGGTGATTTGGATGGTCTGGGAGGGAAAGACCATTCACAGCTCAAGTACTCCTGGGTACGTTGGGGACAGCACCAGCGCTGGTGCTTGCAATGCAAATGACTACCGCTGTCTGTGAACTTAACTTCAGTGGGTTGGGATAGTGATACCATCCCATGATGTTAAGTGCAAACTGGCCCAGGGAGTGCAAAGTTATGCTTCTAATTAGAGCCTTCCTCCTTCCTCCATGCTCTACAATCCCAATCTATAGGCTGTTGGTCCATATATCAAACATTAGGGTTGTGCATGATTTTTGACATTTGATTTAATTTGAATCAAATATCCAAATACCTGAATTCATACGAATAGAGAAAAAACAAATGTATTGAAATTTGAACCGATTCAAATACATTTGTATCTATTCATACGAATATTCGATTCATATTTGATGATACGAATGTTGACAACATTTGTATGTGTCTATACTCATACATACACATCCCATTTTCATCCCATACATATCCATACAGATGTGTACAGATATGAATAAGATGCGTACAGATACGTACGCAATGCATACATATCTGTACACATACAAATGTCTGAATTATTCATATGAATAATTTGAAACATTTGTATTCATTCAAATACTAAAAACTAATATCTGGACTTTCGATTTGAGTTTGAATGTCCAAATTCAGCCGGGTTCGATCGAATAACGAATATTTTGAATATTCTTCCACATCCCCACCTAATAGAAGATAATCTGCAATCCTATGTTGTCATACATCAGAAAAAGCACCAGGATGCCCTGAACTGGACTATTAAATATTGAGATAGGCCATTTTTCCCTGATGTAAGGTTTGGAGGATGAGGGAGAAAGCAATATTATTTTTAATGCAACATTCCCAGCACAGCAGTATTTTGCACTATACAAAGAAACATTATTTTGATGCAAACTACATCTGCTGACGAAAAGTGCATAGCTCTTTTGCCTGCTAAACCCTAGGCTAGCCTGTGGAAAGCTCCCCCCAACTAATGCAGCCCTAATCTTAGATAACTGTCATTTTGCTGTGGTTTGTCTTTTCTCTAATCTTTGTACACTCTACTCTGCATGTATGTTCATGTGCATGTGTATTCAATAAACGAAGAGCTCAAATAGAGACAAAATTACAATGCCCTTTGCTTTCTGTAAGCCAGTCTGGTCTAGTGGTTAGGGAATACTGGGTTTGATTCTGCACTCCTCCATGAAGCCAGCTGGGTGACCTTGGGTGAGTCAAAGCTGTCTTTCTGAGCTCTCGCAGCTCCAGTTACCTCACAGGGTGTCTCTTGTGGGGAGAAGAACAGAAGGTTTGTCAGCCACTTTGAGTCCTCTTGAATGGGTGAGAAAAGCAGGGTAGAAAAGCCAATTCTTCTTCTTCTCTTCTTCTTATTTGGAGAAATTTGCAAATGTTGGAGCTTGTGTAGTATATTAGCTGTTGAGGTCCTTTTCTGCACTTTGCCTTTGCAAGCAGATATTTGTGCCTTACCGAAAACCCTTGCAAGAAATAAAGAGGCACTTTGGTCTCCGGAATGGTGTTCTTCTATCATTCCAGTGAAGCAAAGAAGGAGCAATTCACACTTGGAGTGCTGGTATACTCCTCAACTGGACCACCAGCACTTGAAGTGTGGAAGACGCAGCCTGGCCAAATTGCCACGGCACATTCTGGTTTATGCCAGGATTTTGTCATGGTGATCAGCCTGCAGTGCATGACCGCACAGCTGTACCCATGCCACCCCGTCCACTTGCAGCATTTGCACCTGGAACAGAGTGTGCATGCTGCATCCGGGAGACAGTCCTTTGAGGTAAGTGTGGACTGGCCCAGAGTCAGGAGCAGGAAACCACCCTAAGCTTCTTCTCAGTTTTGGTTCTAAAGGGTGCCCACAGCATCCTTCAGAGCAGTGACCTGGGTAGCTTCTGCCAAGGCAAGCATTTGGATAGGAATTCAATAATTAACAGTAGTCAACATGGGTTTGTATCAAACAAGTCGTGTCAGACTAACTTGATTTCATTTTATGACAAAATCACTGAATGGGTTGATCAAGGAAATGCAGTAGACATAGTATTTCTTGATTTCAGCAAAGCATTTGACAAAGTATCTCATGCGATCCTCATTGAAAAATTGATCAAATATGGGTTTGACAAGGCAACTATAAGGTGGGTTCAAAACTGGCTTAGTAATCGTACTCAAAGAGTGGCTTTAAATGGCTGCACATCCAAATGGAAGGAAGTGTCAAGTGGAGTACCACAAGGTTCTGTCCTGGGCCCAGTTATGTTTAATGTTTTTATAAACGATCTGGATGAGGGAGTTGAAGGGAAACTGATCAGATTTGCTGATGACACAAAGCTAGGGGGGATTGCAAACACCAGAGAAGAGAGAGAGAGGATTCAAAAAGATTTAGAGAAACTCGAACAATGGGCCGCAACTAATAAAATGGTAATTAACAAAGAAAAATGCAAGGTTCTGCACCTGGGCAAGAAAAATGAAAAAAGCACATATACAATGGGAGGAATTCGGCTGAGCAGCAGCACATGTGAAAAAGACTTGGGTGTCCTGGTAGATCATCAACTGAACATGAGTCAACAGTGCGAGGCAGCTGCAAAAAAGGCAAACGCAATCCTGGGGTGTATTAGGAGAAGCATAGAGTCCAGATCACGTGAAGTTATTATCCCCCTCTACTCTACCTTGGTCAGACCTCATCTGGAGTACTGTGTCCAGTTCTGGTCACCCCAGTTTAAAAAAGACACTGACAAGCTGGAGCAGGTTCAAAGGAGAGCTACCAAGATGGTGAACGGTCTGCAAACCATGTCCTATGAGGAACGGCTTAAGCAACTAGGAATGTTTAGTCTAACAAAAAGAAGACTGAGAGGAGACATGATAGCTGTCTACAAATACCTCAAGGGTTGTCACAGGGCAGAGGGATCAGCCCTGTTCTCACTCTCTCAAGGAAGGACTAGAAACAATGGAGTGAAACTGCAGGGGAAAAGATTTAGTTTAGATGTTAGGAAAAAATTTCTAATGGTAAGAGTGATCAACCAGTGGAACAGGCTGCCACGGGAGGTGGTTGGTTCCCCTTCGATGGAGGTCTTCAAGCAGAGACTGGACGGCCATCTGTCTGAGATGGTTTAGGAGATCCTGCCTTGAGCAGGGGGTTGGACTCGATGACCCAGGAGGTCCCCTCCAACTCTACCATTCTATGATTCTATGATTTCATGACAGGCAATGGCACAGAACATTTGCCTCTCTGCAGACACCGGAATAATGGAGGTGCCTGTCACAAATGATGTTCTAAAAATACTGGATCTGATCTCCCACATTCTTTGGAGAGAAAGGAGCACTCTTTGGTGGGAATCCAAAGGAGTGAGTTGAATATTATCAGAAGAGGCTGAGGCTGAATGTCTCTGTGTGCTCAGACTCCCCATGCTGCTTGCTGAATGTTGCCAATTTTGTCATGATTAGGAATCAAAAAGCAGGATGAACTCATTTATCCTTCCTGAAGGTGGGTGTGCATGAAAGGGACAAAAACCTTTGCTGCCTCCACCTTTATTCAGACTTTGATCTCAATCTGCCTTCCTACAGATGCCCAAAGGCACAACTGACCAAAATGTGATTCCACCTACTCTGTCGCTTCCATTTGCTTCAATGCCAAATGATGGTTCCGGCTGGAAGAAATAGGGCAGCAGGAGGGCAGAAGCCATAATGTCAGACTAGGGGGCTTTCTGCACTTCCTGTCCCATCCCTCGGGCTAGCCACAGATCTCTTTCCGAGCATTCACACTGCACCGGGTGTCTGTTGTTGGGAGAAGAACAGAATGTTTGTCAGCCACTTTGAGTACTCTTAAAGGTGAGAAAAACAGTGTATAAAATCCAACTACTCTTCTTCCTCCTCCTCTTCTTCAAGCTTCAAGCAATCCCTAATCTGAAACAGAAGTTGTGAGGGAAGCAGAGATAAACATAAACTGAACATACTTGCTTGGCATTTCTGGAAAGCATGTCAACTTCTCAAACTCTGTGCCGATGGCAGATGTCAAGGTGTCTTCTGAGAACAGGTCTCCTTTTGAGGTCTGTTTCTGAACGCAGACTTTTGTGTCAGAACAATTTCTTCAGGTTGTCCAGCCTTGCAGTAACCACCATGGACAGAAATAGCTACACATGTACTTTTACAGTGGCAGCCACCTTAACCTCTCTCTTTCTTCAAGGCACATCAGGCAGGGGAGCCAACACCATTGGCAGCTAAACAGGAATAAAGCTCTTGTGTGGAGCAGAGAGGGATGCTGTTGGATGGCCTCCATTTTGCAAAAGGCATTGTGGGACATAAACAAGATCCTGCTCTTGCCTTTTCTTGTGGGGCACCAGACACAGGCAGTCAGCCCCAGAATGGATTTGCTTATTTTCATGTTCGATGAGATATGCAAACCCTAGGGGTGTGCACAAATGTAATTTTTGACATTCAATTCATAAAATCCAAATTTGTATGAATAAGGAAAGACGAATTTTTGGACATTTGAATCTATACAAATACGTTCTTATGTATTTGTTCAAATAATTCAGACATCCGTATCTCTACGGGTACATGGGCATCGTGTACACATCCGTAAGCATCCCGTTTTCATCCTGTATTGATGCATACGGATGAGTACGAGACGCGTACGGGTACATACGAGATGCATATTTACCTGTACGGATACAACTGTCTGAATTATTTGCATGAATTACTTGAGATATTTGTATTCGTTCAAATTCAGAAATTTGAATGTCCAGCCATTCGATTCGCGAGTCCAAATTCATCCAAATTCATACGAATAACAAATACTTTGAATATTAGCCCACATCCCTAGCATACCTGTTGGGAAATAAAGATATGCTGGTGTGGGGTTTTCTCCCTAGTCACAGAGCTGTACTTCTGTGACAGAGTACAATAGCAATCTGTTTACCAAAGAATAGAGTCCACAAGTTTTGTTAGATTCAAAACGTATAGTTTTCTAAGTCTAACAAGATAGTGGCCGCATCGCCATTAGAAGCTTAATCCAGTTTCCCTAAATCGAAATAACAGAACCGGATGCAAAATGCGAATTTGCCTGATCCCATTCCTTTCAGCCAGAATCGCGTTCAATCCGAATTCTGAGGACGTACGTGACTCAAGGGGCTGCCCTGTCCTCTTGGCTACTTTTTAAAAACTGCTTTTTTGGGCTGCCCTGTCCTCTTTCTCCTGCCGTGAACGTGCCACCCATAAGGGACCCCTTCATGGAGCCTAGCTGGGTGGCTGGGTGGCTGCTGCTTGCCTGGATGGAAGAAAAAAGGCAGCGGACAGCCAGCAATTCTTTCCCCTCCTCTCCTAATTGCTCAGGGCACGCAGCAGCAGCAGCAACTCAAGCCCCCTTCGCCCGTCACCATCACAGCCAAACATTCACACATCTCCCCAAACCTGCAGCTGTTTTTGTTTTTTTCCCCTTTTTTAAAGGTCAGAGCTTTCAAAATGGCAAGATCGTTATCAGGTATGAAGTGCTTGGATTGCTACAGTGTAGCGGCTGCTGCTTTAAGGGGTGGATTTTACAGCTTGCTTTGGAAGCAAGCTATTGGGGGAAGAAAACTCTCATCCCTTAACACAGAAGGGTTCCCACAGTAAAAAATGTAAAACGTTTCAAGCACACAAACCGGAGCGAGACCTGTTGAAATGAGGATTAACATTTACAATGCTTTGGAGCAATTTAACACGCGGAAAGCGTGTTAAGCCAAACTGACGTGGGGTCTGCAAGGATTGAAATCGTATTGAATTCGATATAAGCTTGTAATGGGGATGCGGCCAGTGTCAGGGAAAATCGTTGCTCTATCAACTTTTCTTCCATCAAGCCGGGCAAGTATAGAAAATAAGCAAGCTGAAGATGAATGTATTCCTTTGTTCTTCTATTTTATTGCAATAAAAGAAAAGGGAGCTGGTCTTTGGGTTTGGGCCTTCCAACCGACTCAAAGGTTTACACGATGAAGGAGATCTTTTAAATCTTGTCCCGGCTGAAAATTCCCTGCCAAAGCCTCTATTGGTACAGGAGAGACTTTAGTTACAGCCTACCTGAAGCACCTCCCCTAGCTAATTTGCATCTAATTTATTCAGAGAAAGGAGATTTTAATATGTATTTCTCTATTACGCAGCCATATTTTGCACTGAGGCAGGTTCCAGTTCAAGGAGCGGTCAACTAACTGGCCAAAACCAGAGGCATTTCCGCACTGAATCGCGTTCGACACCGAACGCGTTCAGGCGGAAAGCTTAAGCCAGCTTCGGGCGCTTTCCCCGTTCACACACAGACGCTCCGGAACGCGTGTAAACGCGTTCCGGAGCGTCTGGGTGCGAATGGTCAAAGCGCCCGAAGCTGGCTTAGCCGGCAAACGCCGGCCAGGGGTGCGCCGGCGGCCGCGGAGGCAGATCGACAATCAGCTGTTTGAAAAACAGCTGATTGTCAAAGCCGCGCGGCGTCGGAGGCGAGCCGGCAGGCGATCGGGAGACAGAAGCGGCGCGAACGCTTCTTCTCCCGAACGCCTGCGGGCGGCTCGTCCGCGTTGGAACGCGTGTAGAGCACTTCGAAGTGCTCTACATTTCGAACGCGGAAAAGCCAGCTGCGGACACGTCGGGACGCAAGCCGCGCGCGGCCAATGCGGATGACGTGTCCACAGCTGGCTTTTTCGCGTTCGAATCAGCCCCGTGCGAAAACGTCTCAGTTCCCCCTTTGACCTGCAACAAGCCTGAATATTATCAGACCTTGACTTGAGTATTATCAGGCCTTTGCAAAGCACATTCTACTCCCTAGAAATAGCAGAGCTAAATATAAGCACAGCTTTATTCCCTAAAATTAACAAGGCTAAATATTATCTGATTTCTTTGCAAGCACAGCTTTGTTCCCTAAAATTCCTTACAATTGGATTACTTGGTTATAAAACAATAGCATCTCAGTTTGCCTATTCTGTCCTGTTACACTACATGGCTTCCCCCTTCTCTTTCTCCTGTTGAATAGCAACCAACTACAAACAGAAAACTGGAACAGATTTCAGTTCTTACAGAAAAGGGCGGGGAAACAAGCAAAGTTGCTTTTACCCACTCAACTTTTTTTCTGTGACAACCACTTGCAAAAAATACAACTATACCCCTTTCCTTTCTCTGGATAGGTTCAAAGCTTGAAATGTAAATGACTGCTATAGTAGAGAGTTATCTGTAGTTCAGTGCTAGAGTGCTGCATTGTAGGAATTCCCCAAAGTGGATCTAGTAGTTGCTGCAGACATTTTGCCATGAGGGAGCTAGTGGCCTCCAACGTTGGTAATGCTGTTTATTCTGCTGGTGAAATGTTTATAGACCAAGATCCTGCTCAGACAACTCTGACACTTTAAACACCATGCGAAATTATATCTTCTTTGTCACACCTTTGAGAAGAAATTGAGGTCAAGGTATTTTGATTTTCTCTGAAGTCACCTGGTGCCTAAATTTTTTCTTCTCCTGACTTTTTCTAATGTTTCTACTTGTACTTCCTTTAAATCTGTTTTATTTTCTAATGTATATAGGTTTTGTTTTTTGGTGTGTGTGTGTGTGCTTAATGTTCACTGCCCTGAGACTGTTGCATTGGAAGCTATAAAAATCTAAATAAATATATAATAAATGATTAAAATGTATAAAATATTTATTTATGTACTTTGCAGTGCTCCATTCAGTGAACAATTCTAACAGATTTTTGATTTACAGTTCTACACAAATGTATGAGTTGTGTCCTATCCCAGAGCATACAACCGCTATATATAATGGGCTTTGTGGAAATCTACCTTTCTTTCTGTAGATCAAATGTTCATTTCCATAACCTAGGACAATTTTGCACTTTCCTTCCTGTCTGCTGGACATGAAGTAAGCTGCAATGAACTACTGTTGAATAGCGCTCACACTTGGGAGTGCCAGGCAATGTTAGCCTTTCCCTCCCCGCGATTGAATACTTACCTCCATTCAGGGGCACCATTTTGAGTGTGATTCCCTCCACAACTGCATGTGTCTCAGCACCATTGCCAAGACGATGCTGATGCTCTGTGCAGTCGCAGTTGCATCAGGAGCTTAGCAGAGCTGCCAACGTGCATGCATAGCAGCTCTGTTGACTTCCCCGTTCAGCAGAAGAGCAAATGGTCACCTGCGGCATGTGAAGGTCGGGAAGGTTCTGGAGATCCTCACACCTAGTCAATAATCAGGAAACTTCTGGGAAGGCAGGGGGCACCTGAAAGTTGTAACACCCTCCTCCATGTCCGGATGCTCTTCCCCAGATGTTGCCTTAATATTAACTACAGGCCAAAGTGTGAAAAGGCCCCTTGTGTGTTGTGTACAATATTGTGTACAATTCTGGTCACCGTATCTCAAAAATGATATTGTAGAACTGGAAAAGGTGCAGAAAAGGGCAACCAGAATGATTAAGGGGCTGGAACACCTCCTTTACAAAACCAGGCTGCAATGTCTAGGCCTCTTCAGTCTGGAGAGATGGCGTTTAAGAGGGTGCCTAATTGAAGTATATAAAATTATGCACAGTATAGAAAAGGTGGATAGAGAAAATTTATTTTCTCTATTCCACAACACTAGAACCAGGGGGCACTCTATGAAGTTGATGGGTAGGAGAGTCGGATCCGACAAGGAGAAGTATTTCTTTACCCAGAGGGTCATCGGTTTATGGAATTTGCTGCCGGAAGAGGTGGTGACAGCTACCAGCCTAGATGGCTTTAAGGCAGTGTTAGACAAATTTATGGATGACAGATTTATCAATGGCTACTAGAATGAATGCCTAGGTGCATCTTTCAGGCGGGGCGGGGGAAGCGGGGCGCTTCTAAGGCCATTTGCTGGGATTCAAGAGCAAGAAAAGGTTTGTCCTTGTCTCTGCTTGAGATGCCCATGAGCATTTGGTGGGCCACTGTGTGTAATGGCATGCTGGACTAGATGGGCTGTGGCCTGATCTAGCAGGGCTTCTCTTATGTTCTTATGTTATGTGCTTCTCAAACAGGGATTCTAAACTATAGTATTGCCTCCCAGCCAATGCTGAACTAAAATTCCCATCATTAGCATTGGCCAGGTTGGCTCAGGCTGATGGGAGTTGTAGTTAAGGAACATACACAGGACTGCAATTTGAGCAACCTCTAAGTTCTCCATACAGGTTGCTATTATATTGCTTAGTCACTAGGTCATATCTGGTTATTATAATTGAAAGGAACCAGAAGTTTCTTTGCTATGCTTTCTTTTTCTTACTGGAAAGCCAAGAAGCGTTTCAAGAAGTTTGCCACAAAAGCAATCTTATGCCTTGCCTTCCTGTAATCACACTTCTGCAAATTTCTCCTTTAAATAAATAAGGAAGGGTTAAAGGAATCTTATACCTTTTTGTATCAGACCACCATAATCTGAGTAATACAAAGAATCTTATCTGATTTCCAGACTGTTGTGTTCACTAGCCTTCAGCAACACCTTCCGGTGGTGTATTGCAAGCTTTTCCACAATTGCAAAAGACAAAACACCCATCTACACATAATTGCTGTTCCTGGCTTGATCTCTAGACTGCTGGGAGGGAGAGGAATGCTCCTGTAATTATAGAGAATCGTGTAAATAATGAGATTACCATATTAAATGCATCCTGCAAAGATGTTTATGCAGGAGGGGATGGGGGAGCCAGAGCAAGAGCCAGAAATTTTGTCTTTGATCTCCACAAACTGCATTTGAAATACGGAGTCCCGAGTCCATGAAGTTGAGGGACACTCAATTCTTGATGGGGTTGTTCTGCCCCAGAAAGGACAGTTGTTTGGAAAATTACAAATTGTTATGAAAGCAAGTTGCTGCTCTATCAGCAAATACTATCCACATTAGTTTCTTAATAAGCAAAAAGGTCCAAGAGAAAATATTTCCTTTAATTTGTATGCTGCAGCATAGGAAGCCTGCTTTCCAGCAACCCCATCAAGATAAACTTCAAATTATCTCACATTCCAGCCTGACCTTTATACCTCACCCGGCCGGAAGTTACAATATTCCCGGTATCACCTTCCAAGTAAGGAGGAGAAGTACATATCAGATTTTTCTGACGTGTGCAGTAAAGGCAAAATAAGAACAGTTCAATATTTATTTTATTTATTTATATTTATATCCCGCCCCATACCCAAGGGTCTCTGGGTGGCTCACATTTAAAAACGAAGATATTGAAACTGTATCAGACTATACTAAAACCAGTACAAGGTTTAAAATCCAGCATAGTAGTAGTAGTAGTAGTAGTAGTAGTAGTAGTAGTAGTAGTAGTAGTAATAATGATACAAAAACAGCTTAAAAAAACAGTAGTGTTTGCAATGGGGGAAGCGTAGGGAGAATTTAGCCAAAGGCCTCAGTGAAGAGGTGCGTCTTCACCACCTTCCTGAACATAAACAGAGAAGGGGCCTGACGCACCTCCAAGGGGAGACCATTCCACAGCCTGGGGGCCACTACTGAGAAGGCCCTCTCCCAAGTGCCCACCTGCCTAACCACTGAAGGCGGTGGGATAACCGAGAGGGCCTCTCCTGCAGATCTTAAGATGCGGACAGGTTGATATGGCAGAATATAATTCAGTATAATTCAAAATGGCCAACCCAGGCAAGTTACTCTTTTGAAGGATCCTTATCCTTTGCAAATACACTGTCTTTGTTCATTCCTTACACAGTGGACCATTTGGGAGTGGCCCCTGGACATGTTGCTGTCATTTTAAATTTATGTGGCAGTGACAGCCAGAAGCGTCTGTCTCCTTCATTGACGGGTTTGCCAGCTTCAGCCTTTTCTGAGTAGGGGCAACTTGGCCACAGTGATCCATGCTCTGGTAACCTCCAGATTAGACTACTGTAATGCATTGTACATAAGGCTTCCCTTGAAATAGGGATGTGCACAAATGTTCTTAACAATTGAAATTTGATCTAATTCAATTTAATGTGGACATTCGAATCCGAAGAGAGTGTCTACACATTCGAATTTAAACCTCTGAATGAGTTTCAAACTATTTGAAACATTTGAATGTATAGATACGTATGTATTACATATGTATCTGTACGAATCTCATACGTATCTTTATGCATTTGTGCTGATAGTAAGGGATGAAAGCGGGATGCATATGGAGATAAAATTGGATGTGTATGAAATGCATAAAGATATGTATAACACACTTGAATTCAAATGCAAACAAACAAACAAGCAGAAAACATTTGTGCACATCCCTACCTTGAAACAGTTCAGGAGCTGAAATTAGTGCAGAAGGCAGCATCCCAAGTGCTAATGGGAGTCTCTGACCGGATCCACATCACAGCGGTCCAGGAAGATCTGTACTATTAGCTACCGAGCCCAGTTCAAGGTGTTGATGCTAATACATAATGCTTTTGCTGGGATCTGAGAGCAGATGAAGGTTTTGCCCTTGTCTTCTGCTTGCGATGCCCATGAACAATTGGTGAACCACTGCATGGGATAGGATGCTGGACTAGATGGGCTGCGGCCTGATCCAGCAGGGTTCCTCTTATGTTCTTATGTAAAATCTAAGAAGGAGGATTACTATGCATAGGGAACCTTCCAATCAAAACTGGAAAGAACCTGGAATAGTATTAGCCTTCGCCTTCGCAATAGCAAAAGCAATAGCAATAGCTATGATAATATTTTTTAAAAAATACAGATTTGTGAACTCAGTGGGTTTAGAATTCTCATCCAACTGTAAAAGATGCTCAGGAAAAGAGACAGGCAGTCAGAATTGCATGCTTGATCAAGTACTAGTCTAGTAATGTACCTCCCAGCACCCTACAGGGCAGCTCTTCATACTGTTTCTTGATTTCTCCTCATACTGAAATCTCAGTAGGCAGCAGCTGATCATGATGAGCATCAGACACAATTGCAGGCTTCAGATACAGGAATTCTTAAAAGTGATGCACCCTGCACACACCTAATCTACCACTGTCACACAGAGTTACAGCAACGAGCAAAACAAGGGCAAGAGCTGCTTAAAGTCTGGTCGTCTTCCCCTCGCCATGGATTGTGACAGTGATATGGGGAGAGGTTCAATGGTACAGTTGTTCAAAGCATTATTTTTGCTCATCCATCTTGGAACCCGATCCATGATGGGTAGGCTTCAGTGCAAGTGTGAATGCTAGTGCATGCCAGTGGGAGTGCACTATTCCCATCCCCCAGATAGGACAGGAAGTGCAGGAAGGCTTAACGTCAGTGGGATACCATCCCACCAAAATTTAGTCCAGGGATAGTGGCTGACGTTCATGCTGCAAGCGCTGACACTATCCCCACCCTACCTAGAGGATCTCTCAGTGTGGACGGTCCATCCTTGACTGTCCACATCACCACAGCAGCTTCTGGCTTGCGGCAAGCTTTTCCTATGGCAAACCACAGCATGATGTGCATTTGCACAGCTGCAGCTGCCCTGCCCCCCAACACCCAATTGCCATATATGGTTACAGTACTCTCTGCTTTGCTAACTGAGGACCTCAAGTTCTTATGCCAACATGAGGTTTAGATGGGCATTAAAAGAAGGTGCAACAGTAGCTTACTATGAATTGCACTTTGGCCCACTCTATTATGACCGTAGAGAAAGATTTTTGTACCCTTGGCTGACAGATATAAAGAATAATGCTCCTCAGCTGAGAAATCCTTTTCTTCTCTTTTATTGAGTGGTGTTTTTTTTTAAAGATGCAACTCATAAGGTGACCCTCATTATAAACATACTATGAACTGTGAGGGTGACTTTTAGATTTAGTTTAGTTTACTGTGATTTTTTTTTTTTTTTTTTT
Organism: Aspidoscelis tigris stejnegeri; assembly: GCA_023333525.1. Lineage (NCBI taxonomy): Eukaryota > Metazoa > Chordata > Lepidosauria > Squamata > Teiidae > Aspidoscelis > Aspidoscelis tigris. The sequence continues at coordinate 12,215,673 of JALMGA010000004.1, read as the reverse complement.
TGCTTGTACACACCACAGCTGTTGAAGCGTGGCATTCCTTGGTACATCAATCATGGCTTTTGGCTGGAACGGTCAAAGTTGTTTACATGGTTAAGGTGACCCATCTCACTGCCTCATGCAGAAATCAAAAGTTACACAAGCTTTACTGTCCTGTATTCCATCGAGGAAAAGAGAGTTGGTAACAGAGAGACTTTCTGCACCTTTGTGAGGCGCAATGGCCAGTGAACTGCTGGAATTCCCGCTGCCATCCTAAACTTACCCATCAGTTCCTTATCAGTGAGGTAAGTGTGATCACTGCCTCCGAGACTGAGATTGCCCTTACTGGTATGCTTGGTAGACCTGATTAATCAGGTGCATTAGCGACCTCTTCATGGTCCTCTTGATTTGGATCACACCTTATCCAAAGCAGAGAGAATGAGTGCTAGTAATGGGAGGGGCATCTCTGTCCAAGATTAACAGTGCTTCCAGACTCACCCTATACTGAGCCATCCTGCCGGTGTTGCTTCCTGACAATTGGAAACCACACAGATGCTTCTGGTCTACCTGCCAGGGCCATTAGAAGTCACACTGTCCCATCAACATGGCTTCCTGTTGGTCAGACAGGACACGCCATTGCCTGCAGTGTAATATGTCACCGAAAACATGAAGTAAAAAGATGCTGATTGATCAGCCTATTTTTATTTTGATCGAATACTGCTGTGGGCAGAAAAAAAACTGTGCTGCTTTGAGGTAAGTCTGGATGCAGCCTAGGCCCCGGTCACACAAGTAGTTTAGGACAACCTCAGATCGCCTTCGGGTCATGTTACTCACATTATTTTAATTCAGTTTGTTTTCCAAGCTGGCCTAACCCCATTAGATTGTCTGAACTGTAGTCCTCATTTTTGCAGGAATGAGGAGGACTCAGCCCATTCTGGCATCTTAGGATATCTTTGCTTCCTCAAGTGTGAGTGGGGGGACGGGCTAAAGGAGGTTGAACTGTGCTGTGGTGGGTGGGGTCTAGTCTTTCCTTTGGCCAATCGGCATGCACGGAGAAGAAAAACACATAGAAAAGGAAGGGGGCATGGAGGTGGAGGGGCAACCATTAAAAAAAGAACCCCAAACGCACACCCTCACCTCCCTTAAGTGACAGAATGGCATCCAATTAGAAAGGAGGTAGATTTAATGCAGGAAAAGGGGTGTAGAGCCAAGAGGAGGCTCAGGCTGATCCTAGAGAATGGTGTGATTAATGCAGCCCAAGTTGAGGATGGCCTGAGAACGACCTATAGTGATCTAGGTGTTAACAGCACTGTTACGACTTCAGATCGGATTAATGAATAGGCCATCCTGTCTTAGACTTGTGTGACCAGGGCCCCTATGAGGCCCAGAAGAGGATTATGAGGGCTCATATTCCAGAAAAGAGGTAAGTGGAGAAAGCATTTCAGCATGTACCCATTAACAATTAACTATGAATGTTTGGCATGGGTTACATTTCCTCAGACACATTACACACACTGCAGTAAGAGCAGATTATTATAGAATCATTAAATGATGAAATCAAACAGCCAGAGATACATAAACCACTGAGGCTGCATCCCCATAGGGGCTAAAATCTGGAGTGGATTTGAATTTGGTATCGAGGGTTCCCATCAAATTTCCCAGTAGTCCGAATCCAGTCCGGATTTTAGCCCCTTGTTCCCATGCCAGTTCTCTTTCCCCAGATTTTCCAGGGAAAATCAGGGGAAAGAAAATCCCTGTTTCAATAAGGCTTTTTCAGCTGAATTGAATTAAAGCTGAGTGAAGGAGGACAGCCAGCGGCTGGGGTGAGTGAGCAAGCGGGAGGGTGCGAGGAGGGGAGGCCATCCCTCGGATGCCCGTTTCCCCTTGAAGGCAGCGAAAGCAGCAGCAGGCATGGGAGAGGAGGAGGATCCACCGCCACCGCTGGCATGCCGCCGCCTCTACCACCCCCACTGCCGCTGGGCGCTTGACAAGGTCTGCAGGAAAGGTTTGCAAAAATCTCTTTCTTCAGCCTCTTTCTGCAGGGCCAAGGGCTTTGGGGCTGGGCATGGCCAGGCCACAGCTTCACTTTGGGTTAGGAGGAGGAGGAGGAGGAGGCCAGGAGTGGTGGCAGCAGTTCCTGTCTAAAAACCACTACGCCATTCGTGGGTGATGTTTGGGAACAACCCAATGCACATTCAGTGCTGTTCCTGGCCCCCAGCTTAAACCTGCAGCAGAACCTGGATTACTCCTGACCAGAGTAATCTGGGTTTGCAGTGAGTTTGTGGTAGGTGGGAACACGGCCTGAGTATAAGAGAATACTGTGTGTTAAATCAGCTGAACTGAATCACACCAAAATATTAATTTGAGTGTGTGACGGTTTCAGGGTACAGGCTGCAAACTGCTTTGCTTTCTGTCTTTGCAGGCTTCTAGCAAGCTGCAATAGCCAGCCTCTTTGCAAACAGCTTTTTGCAAGCCCTGGGTTTTGGGCTGCAAAAAGGGTGGGAAATCATGTGCCGGCCTGAGTGCAAGGATTGGCTACAGCTGATTTTTTGAGGGAAAAGCTGTCCAGGGATCTGAGTGCTGGAGGGGCTAGAGGAGGAGTTCCACCAATCAGTGGTGAGGGACAGGAGTTTCTCTTAGGACTCTACAGCAGCATTTTATACCAGCAGCTTTCCCCAGGAGGTGACAGCCAATCAGGGCCAAGGGGAAAAAGGTATAAAGGAACACAGATTACAGCAGACTAGGTCTTCATGCTGGGACTAGAGCTGAAAGGAGCAGAAGAGCTGAATCCTGAAGGAGCCGGACCAGTAGTTGACCAGTGGTCTTTTGACTGGGAGATTATGGAGGAAGACTTTTCCGCCAACTGACCAGAGGGTGATCGGTCAAGCAAGGACAGACTGGGCCTTGTGATCATCCAGAGCTGTGTTCTAGGACACTGGCTAGGCTTGGGCTGAAGCAGAGCTGGTCAGGGTGAGGAACGTGGAGAGGCTTGTCTTTAAAAAGGGAACTATTTTCCTTTAAGAAGGGGAGCTGATAGGCTGGGAGGCTGGTAATCTTAAGAGACTCATAGACTTAAACCAACAAATACCTGAACCTTATTTTCCTTGCTAGTATTTCTTGTGTATAATAATAATAAACCTGTTTTAGTTTACTGTTCAGACCGCTTGCTACCCGTGTCTGTGTTTTACACTGAAGTACTCACTTGGCCGTTGCACAAACTCAGCATCCTAACAGGGCCAAGCTACTCCTAGAAGGGCAGGCACTTGCTGGACCGCAGGGGATCGTGACAGAGTGTCTGTTGTAATTTACGCTATATGGTCAAATTTCAGGGTGTTATTAGAATTTTAAGTCTAGATGTTTTCTGTACTCTTTGGTATTTTTCTTCTCCTTTCCTTTTTCTGTTCCTGCTGTTACTGATTTGTTAATTAAGCTACCTTAAGCTGATATATTTCTTTTAGATGATAATGAAATGACTCATGAGAATTTTGTGTTTGATCTTTTCAGAAGACTCTGTGTCGGTAGATGCTGTTCTTATTTATTTGATCCTTTTATTTTGCTTTGATACTTATACCCATTTGGTCTCCATGGAGCTCAAGGTGGGTAATGTCACAGTCTTCTACTATCGGTTTACAACAATGCTTTGAGATAATTTAGACTAACAGGTAGTAAGTGACCTCTGGGGATTTGAAACCACACTTCTATCATCTCCCAGGATCTAGACTAGCACTATAATTAGGATGTTGCTTTTGCTGTCAGAAATGCTTCCATATTTAATAGGATACTTTTCTCCATTTGCTGCTTTCATACTAAGCCAAAGGAAAACAAGATCATAAGAGGAGTCCTGCTGGCCCGGGCCAGAGCCCATCTAGCCCAGCATCCTGTCTCACCCAGAGGGCCACCAATTGCTTCTGGAAATCTCAAGCAGAAGACAATAGCAAAACCTGCTCTTGAATCCCTGCAAATGGTCTTTAGAGGCAGCCTACCTGTTTCTCCAACCTAGAGGAAGTATCTAGGCATCCATTTTAGTAACCATTGATAGCCCTTTCCTCAGTGGCTACTATGAACTTTCAAAAGGCTGATAAGTTTGCACCCTAAATGCCTGAATGTGTAATTATTATTACTTGTATGTAGATTTTAAAAAAATATTCATATAGTGCAATTTTGTAATTTTAGGGCACCTCCTCACGGAAGATCTCTCCAGAAATAAGACCAATATTACATATGGATGGCTACAGGGGTCGACAACCAGAGGGATAGAAGATAACTCTACCATCCATAAATTGCATAATGTTCCTACCGTTGATGATGGATAATACAGCTGCTCCATGCCAGGTTTCTGCATTCCATGCCTGTGTGCCTGAATCTCATCTTTGTCTTAAGCATTATGTTAGTGGCACCACAAGATGGCAGTAAAGGAAAACTAAAGGGGAAAAAACAGATTAAGGGCATTCAAGGATAGAAAGCTTTCCAACTGTGATTAAGATGCTGAAAATAGTTAGTGTTAGAATCTGGCACACTTCTAAAAAGCCACCTGGTGAGAATGGAATCTATTAAAAAGTACCCTCAAACTGCCAGGAGTTTATTGAAAGCTTAATGTGGACCTATAACGTTGCCGTCTCCTAAGAGACTTTGGACCATCTAGCTTTGCGAGATGATCCAAGGGGTTAACCTGAGCCGTTGCTACTCAACACTCGTAGCTGGAGCATTTGAAACGGAGATGCCAAACTTTCCTCCAATAAAAGCTTGCTTTGTGCTCATAAACTACAGACACCTTACTCTGTGAGGACAATCTGCAATGGCTTTTAGTGTTCGGGGTTCTGGCAGATGTGAAGAAGAATCTCTCCACTTTTGTCAAGCTAAACAGGAGTCCAGAAATCAGGGAAGCCAGCTGCCCCAAGTGGCCAGTCAAAGAACTTCAAGTGACATCTTTTTCAGGAAGCACTTTGCACTGACTTCCTGCTCCATCACTGTCCCAGGCAGGGGATGGTCCAGGATATGCAGAGATGCTTCTGTGATGGAAGTATCTCCAAGCAGTGCAGATGCGCCATCTTGGAACATCCCTGGATTTCCCTGCGTGAGCCAGTTTGGTCTAGTGGTTAGGGAGCTGGACTCCTATCTGGGAATAATGGGATTGATTCTGCCATCCTCCATGAAGCCAGCTGGGTGACCCTGGGCTAGTCACAGCTCTCCTCTGAACTCTCACAGCCCCACCTACCTCACAGGGTGTTCTGTTGTGGGGAGAAGAACAGAAAGCTTTGTCAGCTGCTTTTGAGTCCGCTTAAATGGGTGAGAAAAGTTGGGTAGAAAAGCCAACTCTTCTTCTTTTTCTTCCCCTGCTCACCAAAGGAGGAGGAGGAGGAAGAGGAAGAGGAGGAGGAAGAGTTGGCTTTTATACCCTGGCTGACAAACATTTGGTTCTCTATGGCTGTGGTCAGACCTAAGGTTTAATGCAGCTTCAGTCTACCTTCAGAGTGAGAGAATACACCAGCAAAGTCACAAGCAGTTTTCTTTCAGTGTTAAATAACTCTGAAAATTCACCTTTTGGATAGTTAATGTTGAAGGAAAATTACTGGCCACTTTGGTGATGTGTTCTCTTGCTCTGAAAGTGGACTGAAGCTGGATAGGTGTGACCACCTCATGTTAGGAAGGTGGGGCTGTGAGAGCTCAGAAAGAGAGCTGTGACTAGCCCAAGACCACCCAGCTGGCTTTGTGTACAAGTGTGGAATCGAACTGGGAGACTACCAGATAAGAATCTGACATAAAACCAAACTGGCCCAGTCCCCTTCATACTTTGAAATGGAGATGTGGGTGGTAATTGGAGTGTTAATTGTGGCACCTCCCCCCAGGAACCAGTGCAGAAGTCAGCAGATCCTTTGGCAAGTGGAGACCCAGCCCAGTTGTGAGAGTGGAACAGGGGCTTCTGTTGTGGTCACCTGCATTTAAGAACATAAGAGGAGCCCTGCAGGATCAGACCACAGCCCATCTAGTCCCTCATCCTGTTGCACACAGTGGCCCAACAATTGCCCATGAGCATCTCAAGCAGAGACCAGGGCAAACCTTCTCCTGCTCTCGAATCCCAGCATCTGTCATCCATAAATTTGTCTAGTCCTACCTTAAAGCTATCTAGGCTGGTCACTATTACCACGTGTTCTGGCAGCAAATTCCATAGACCGATGACACCCTAAGTGAAGAAATACTTCCCCTTGTCTGATTCGACTCTCCCAAATCAGCTTCATAGAATCAGCTTCATTTAAAGCAATCTCTGTGGAATTAGCAAGGAAAGGCGAGCAAAGGGACCTCATGCTTGATCATTTGTAATAGACTTAATCAAAATGCCACTGCTTTCCATCTAGCGGAGGCTTCGACTGGCAGACTTCCGAGGGGCAAAGACGAAGCCCTAATGTAAAGGAAAACAGCTACTAAATGCCAGCCTCAATTATTCCCGACTCATAGGATAATGAAATAATCAATCAGATCTACATAACAGTGACACAACACAGATAAACTTGTTGAATCTTAAGAAGAATCTTAAGATGTTTTTAAGATGTTTTTAAGTGTGCATCTTGTTTTATTTGTATTTCATTTTAATCTGTATCTGCTCTTAATCTGTATCTTGTTTTAATTTATTTTTACCTCTTGTAACCCGCCCAGAGACCTTTGGGTATGGGCTGGATAGAAATGTAAATAAATAAATAAATAAATAAATAAACGGCCTTGTTTGTATCATTTACTTACAAAAACAATGGCAGTGGGGGAGACATTAGGCACTGCAGCTAGAAAACTCTTTACAGAGCTTCTAGTTATAATTGAGATACTTGGGGAAGTTGGTCTCCACAAATCTGAGTTTTAGCTGACGTACCTATACTCTTGGACTAATATACACATCAATGTTTGCATCAGATTGCACACTTTAAATTTCAAAATACTGTTCATGGCATTAAATAAGGTCAAACAGCATTTGAATTGCTTTGAGATATAGCATCTTTGGAGATGCATTTTTGATGGTAAATACATAGGTTCATGTGCGATGCACAATCCAAACTCACAAGCATAGGGTAATACCAGGAGAGAGGAGGGTTGCTGAAGACAAAGTAGCAGAAAAAGTGATAAAATCAGTATTTTGAAATTGGAAAACTCTGCAAGGAATATCAACAGAGGTAATGTTTATAATTTAGGATTTGTAAACAAAAAATATCTTTGGAATTCCTAACTGGTAAAGAAAAAAAATCTGTTCTATAGACTGGTATCTGTTCTGTATGGTGTGGAAGAAGAAGAAGAAGAAGAGGTTGGTTTTTTGTATTCAGTTGGTATTGAATCGAATGCAAGAAAATTTGTATTCGTTTGAATAGATCCTCTTTGAATGAGGTAGGATTTGAATTTGATACGAATGTTCAGTCCCACACAAATGCATATGAATCCTATGCAAAGCTACCTATGAATGTGTCGAAACATTCCATTCAAATTTGAACATCAGTCCTCAAATGTGCAAGCATTCAATTCAAATATGAATGTCTGAATTCGGCCAAATTTGTATGAATTTTGAATGTTACGAATATTAGTACACATCCCATCTCTACTTGGCATTTATTATCAGACAGGGGTCAGCAGCTATGCCTGCCTCCAGGCACACGCCGAAGCAGTGAAGGCTCTTTGCTACTTTGATTGCCTGTAGTATCTCCCACCATTCCAAATCCCCCCGGGAATAGGGATGTGCATGAATGTGTTTTTTTGCATTTGCATTCAAGTTGAATCGAATATCAAAACATTGAATTTGATTCAAATGTTTAAAATCCAAATGCAACAAAAACTGATTCAAATCTGATACATTCAAATATATTCATTTGAATGTTAGATACAAATTTGAAGATACAAATGTCAACATGATCTGTATGGGCTATACATATCTGTACACATTTCGTATGCATCCCGTTTTATCCTGTATGCATCCTGTTGTCATTCCGTATTATAAGCACAAATGCGTACAGATACATATGCAATACGGACGTATCTGTACATTCGAATTATTCAAATCATTCGAACTAATGTTTTGGAACATATGAAGTTTGTTTGAATGTTTAAATTTGAATGTGAAGATATTCTATTTGAATTTGAATGTCCACGTTCAACCAAATTCAATTGAATTTTGAATGTTTAGAACATTTTTGCACATCCCTACCTGGAATGGTGGTTCTGGGAATGGTGTGGAGATATTCTGAGGTTTATGTAAGCTTTGCAGCCCTCCATTTCTAAAGGCTAGGAATGAAAGATCCTAGTCTCAGGGCCTGAGGAGGAGTATCTTTTGACACTGCGCTATGGCACACTAGTGATGTGCATGAATGCAATTTTTGACATTCATTTGTAACAAATTGAATATTCAAAAATTTGAATTCATATGAATAAAGAAAAACGAATCTCTGGACATTCGAACCGATACAAATAAATTTGTATCTATTTGTACAAATATTCGATACATATCTAATGATACAAATCTTGTACACATCTGTACGCATCCAGTTTTCGTCCAGTACATATCTATATGGATGCGTACAGATATGCACAAGTTGTTATGGAACTGTATGCAAATGGTACTCATCCATAAACATATGAATGTCTGAATTGTTCATACAAATAACTCAAAATATTCGTATTTGTATGAATACTAAAGTACAAATGTCTGTACATTCAGTTCATATATGAATGTCTGAATTAGTCTGAATTCATACAAATAACGAATAATACAAATATTTATGCCCATTCCTATGGCATGCTACTGAAATTCACGGCCCAATAGTCCTGGAAACAGAGGTGTGTAGTCTTCATGCCTCCCATGTTCCAGAACAAGGCCGTGGTCCCGCTAGTGGATCCAATTAAACAGGCCCATCAGCAATCTGGATTAAGGGTCTCTTAGTCCACATTAATATGCAGAGGAGAAGGCCCAGAATGTGGGCCAGACAGACTCTTGATCCAGATCAAAAGTAACTGAGGTGAGCCATGAACAGGTCAAATGGCCTTGAAGAATCAACCATTCACACCTACCGAAAGTGTTGCTGCTTCTTTTTAGTTTGCTTTATTTGGCGAGGCAAAGCACAGCACAACATTGTGATTTATGTTATGTTTTGAGCTGATAACCTATTAATAATTCATCGTAGTAGAGGCTTTTAGGCTGCCTCAGCCTGTTACATTCATTAATAAAATATCCCGCCTCCATTGTTTGGGGACCACCGCTAAACCAGTGAAATATTAGGAGGATTTTGTTTTTGAATTAAGGCAGCGTATGTCTTGAAACTGAACCAGGCTACTACGCAGATCAGAAATTTGACAGGGGAGATGAGGCCCGTAATTGAAATTCCCCCCCCCCCTGTCTCTCCTCTTTCATCTTCATCTAAAATGTAGGGAATGCATCATGTCTCATTGCTGTTCATATAATGTTGTTATTTCAGAAAAAGAAATCTTGGCTTTAGTATGATATTTAGCAAGCTGTGTGAGAGAGAAAGAGAGAGAAAATGAGACAGAAGGTGAATTTGCATTTACTTTGCTGGGGAACTCGAATGTTTGAAAATCCGTATTCATATGGATAGATCGCATTTGAATGCGGTAAAATTCTATTCAGTACGAATCTATTCATACGTATTCGTGTGAATAATTGATACGTATTGGATATGAATGAATACGTATTGGATACATATCTGATAAGTATCTGATTTGAATGAATATGTATCCAATACGTATCCAATACGTGTCTGTAACATATTCGCGGTCTGAAAACATCAACTCCAACGTGAATCCACTTTTAATCCGCTGTTGATCAGCTGGACCCACTGCAGATGTGACTGGCATTTTACCACACCCCCAATCTAACAAATGTCCAAACTATTTCTATGAATGTCCGGAAATATTCATATTCATACGAGTGTTAGTATACAAATATCGTAACATTCGTTTTGTCTACGAATGCCCAAATTTGTTCAAATAACAAATGTTACAAATATTTATGCACATCACTAGAGCAAACACATTATGTGGAGCCACTTCTATATTGAAAGTGACTCCACGCGTGCTGGAGTTCCCCATTTGCATGTAGCAGTAACTATAGCAGCAGCAGCAGGAATAGGATTGCCCTGCACGCTCCATCCACACCTCTTCTGGGTGAAAGATGTCAGCATGGAGCATGCAGCTGGTGGTGCTGCGTCACCTGGGCTGAATTTGCACTTCAGCCTGCAGTATGTAATTAGGCAACATCTGGGCAGGTGCATCTGCACTTGCAGGAGATGTTTACAGCATAGCAACACCCCCTGCCTGCCCAGGATTTGCTTAATTACATACTAGCTGTGGAGCACGAAATGGTGGTCCACAAGCTCACCAACCTTTACCCCAACTCACGTGAAAGCATCCAGCCTTCTCCAACTGCAGATGCCTTTCCCCAGAAGTTCACTAGTTGTTGCCTAGTGGCCTAAGTGTGAATAGGACCCTGATCTGTTGTGAGCCAGATTGTTCTAGTGATTAGGCAGCCAGACTCTTATCTGGGAATACTGGGTTTGATTCTGCACTCCTCCACAAAGCCAGCTGGGTGACCTTGGGCTAGTCATAGTTCTCTTTCTGAGCTCCCACAGCCCCACCTACCTCACTAGATGCCTGTTGTGGGGAAAGAACAGAAGGTTTGACAGCACCATTGAGTCCCCTTAAATGGGTGAGAAAAGCAGGATAGAAAAGCCAACTCTTCTTCTTCCAGCTAACCCAACATTAAGCACTTCCTTAGAAGTGATGGCCAATTTTATCTCCCACCAATCACCCCATATAAACACTTTAATTTGCTAGATTTCTGCCTTTTAAATAACCCCAAGAATAATAATAACAAGAAAAACAGAAATACCCCCTTGCTCACTTTTCCAAGGTGAAGCTGTACTGAGTTCCTTCTTTCCTTTAAGCTAAAGGCAGATCTGCTTAGAAGCTCTTCAAAGGCATTGCGCACTGCTGTAAATCATCAGGCATGCCAACCCATAAAGATTAGCATATTTATTAGCAAGTTCCAGCTACCTTTGGTGATAGGTCAAGAGTATCAAGTGTGTGAAGTGCTTTTCAAGGACACCTTCTGCTGTTGAGAGTCACAGCCTGCTGAAAACTGTGGAAACAGGTCACAAGCAAACCTGGCTTCTCATCCTTGAATGTATGTATCGTCAGCTTTAATATGCATGATGCTAACCATATTTAAGGGATGAAAAAGAATGCACAAGGCTAGCATGCAGGGAGAGATCCCCCTAGAGATGTGCAAAAATGGTTGTTGTAGTGGGATTCAAATTCAGTACAAATGTTCAGTCCCATACAGATCCCATACAAATGTATATGAATCCAATAAATATCCCCTATGAAGCTTCATACGAATGTATCAAAACATTCAATTGAATCTGAACATCAATCTTTGAGTGTGTCAACATTAGATTTGAATATGGATGTCCGAATTCAGCCAAATTCACATGAATTTTGAATGTTACAAATATTGTGCACATCCCTAATCCCCCCCCCCCCCAAATGGGCCTCAGCAAGTCTCCTGTACTGCAATATCTTACAAGCTGGCATGTGGAGAAGTATGAAATATCAGGCTGTTTCACAGAAAATGTAAAGACAACATTCTCTCATTTTTACTGTCCCACAGAAAGGGCTTCCTTCCCCTTTCTTGTGGGGTCGGTGTGCTATAAAGTCAGAGGATGGCCAAGAAATGTCTTGTCACCTTAGCAATTCACACAAATTGTGACGGTTCAAATCTTTGGCGGGAAGGGTGCTAGAAATTAACATTATTGTTATTTGCATTTGAATAGAATATTGGCTGTATTCGAGGACTGTCCTTCACATGTGAAGTGAAACCTTTTGTGTCTTTGTTTGAAGCAGATTCGGAGTGGATTCGGAGATGGCGGCAGGGGTTCAAAGGGAATTCAAAGGGAATTTCAAGCCTAGAACATTTAAAGTGGCTCCATTTGCACAAATGTGAAGTTCTGTCCTATTTGCTTCAATGTGAAGCAAATGGGGGGGGGGCTGTTCACAGCCCTAGCCAAAGATGTTTTGTTGTGGGGTTTTTTTCCCCCTCTGTGAGTCCAGTGGCAAAAACCAATCCTTTTGATAGCAAATAGTTGATGCCCTCCCTTTGTACCCTCTACCTCCTTCTTAAGCAGCGGTTCTCAACCTTCCTAATGCTGTGACCCCTTAATGCGGTTCCTCATGGTGTGGAGACCCCCAACCACAGGGGTGAGGCAGCTGGGAGGAGGGAGAGAGGGGAGCGGGAGATTCGTCATGACCCCTCTGAAAGGGTAGTTTGACCCCCCAAAGGGGTCGCGACCCACAAGTTGAGAACTGCTGTTCTTAAGAGTTCTGAAAAAAAGGCAGGCCCATTTTCTCCTCATAACTGTCTCTGCATGGCAGAAAACTTTAAAATAACAAAAGAAAACAAAATTTCACACCCCCTCCCAACCATTTCCCTTCAGCATTGATTATGTATGGAGGAGGGGGTGGGGAAGGTGTATGGAGTGACTCAGTCAATCAAAAGCAACTCGTTTTAAAAAAAATTAAACCATATTTTTATTTATACATTTATTTATATATAAAAGAAACTTAAAAAAAAGGAAAAGGAAAAACACAAAGAATGATGTAGGCTTATGGCAGTTCAGAATGTTCCGGGCCCTCTACCTGTGCTACCGTCTCCGGGCCGCCAGAAGTGAGCAAAGTCCTCCGGTTGTAGTGACCTTTGATGATCCCGGTATTGTTGTTCTCGTTCAGGATTTGCTTCTGTTTTTGCCTGTTAAGAGACTGTACAAGCCCTAGTACAACAGCAGCCAAGGAATACTGTCCGGTCAGTTTTCTCGGTTGCAAGATTAAAGGATTCGGCTGGACTCTTCCCAGAAGAAAATAGGTTTTGATTTTCCCTTCCTGCTCACTGATGCCCTTGACGTAGATCTCTCCTCGATAGTCGAAGGCAAATCCTCGTTCTTTCAAAACAAGATAGGTCTCCTCAGGCACTTGCATTCTGCCACTGATTCCTGTGCTATCCATTCGGCTCGCTAAGTTTACAGTTTTGCCCCAGATATCATACTGAGGTTTCTTAGCACCAATAACACCTGCTACAACAGAGCCATGGCTGATACCTGGAGAAAAAAGAAAAAAAGGAGAGGGAGAGAACATTAGGAGAGAAAAAAGATTCATCTACTGATAATGTGTGGGAGGAAGTTCTGGGGGAAGTTCACGCTTCCTGCCCTGTCTGGGGGATGAGAATGGTGAACTTCCCCTAGTGGGTACTAGCATTCACACCCATGAATGTTACTATATACCAACCCACCCCCTTGTGAGCCAGTTTGGTCTAGTGGTTAGGGAGCCAGAGTCTTATCTGGGAATACTGGGTTCGATTCCACCCTCCCCTGTGAAGCCAGATGGGTGACCTTGAGCTAGTCACAGCTCTCTTCTGAGCTCTCACAGCCCCACCCACCTCACAGGGTATCTGTTGTGGGGAGAAGAATAGAAAAGCTTTGTTAGCTGCTTTGAGTCCCCTTAAATGGGTGAGAAAAGCGGGGTAGAAAAGCCAACTCTTCTTCTTCATCATGCATCTTGACACTTACCCAAGTGTGGATACTGTACATGCACCGGCGCCATCACCGGGACAATGGTGATGTGCCATGCTCATGCAGTGACACCAGCTCATCATATGACAAACCAGTGCGCTTGTGCAGTGAGTCACATGCCCCTCCGTGGACCATAGAGGTGTTGCAGTGGGGCACCACTTGATGCCACTGGATAGGTTAAGTCTACATGCGGAGCATGAAATCATGCTCCACACATAGTTTGTGCCCAGTATGCTCCTGCATGGGTGGGACTGTTTCTGAGTTGGACACTGCACCTTCCAGTGCAGATGCTCCATCTGGGAGCATACTGCAAACTAATGGGCCAAGTGCGGAAAGGTGTCTGGTCTTCTCTGCAGGAGTTATGACCCAAGGCAGATCCCAATGACCTCAAGTCAACTGACTTGCCATCTGTCTGTAAGAGCAGAAGATGTACCCAATCAGAGGTGAATTTCAGCCACGTTTCACCCTGAGATGAAAACTAAACTCCAGCTCAAAGTGGCACCATCAGAACGTTTCCAGGTGATGCGTAGGGAATACATGGAGCAGACCTCAAGGCAGGTCAGAATAAAAGGAGTAAGTTGACATCTCAGCCTGAAAAGAGAAGCATGACAGAGATCGGAGGAAACACAAGGAAGGTAAGTGCTGCAGAGGAGTGAAGAGGTCACGGAAGAGAGAAGTGGTCTGCTCTGAAATCAGTGCTGTTTGAGATGATCCAAAATCATTTTTGCTGATAGGGTTTAGGGGCACTGTGCCTGATTGAAATGCAGTTCTATCGGTGTTGCTTTCTGCCCCAGAAAAATCCCAAACAATCACTAGAGGCACAGGAATTTGAATGGCTGTAGTGCACTTAGGCTGGGACATGCAGGGACAGATCCCCCATTCACATTTGGCCGGTAAGAGACATGTTCCCACGCTGTGAGAGCTCAGAAAGAGAGCTGTGACTAGCCCAAGGTCACCCAGCTGGCTTTGTGTAGGAGTGTGAATTGAACCAGGAGACTATAAGTATGGAGTCTGACACTCTAGCCACAAGTCCAAACTGGACGGGACCAGTAAAATTGGACTCATCCACGTCCAACCAATCTCCAGGTTGGATTACTCTAACATGCTTTGTATCAGTCTGCCTCTGAAGTTTGGAGATTCCAGCTGTTGCAAAATACAGCAACAAGGGTCTCTAGATGTACTAAAGTTCTGCGCTGATTTCCCATAGGTGTGAGTGCCTAATTCAAGGTTTTAATGCTAGACTCAGACAAGGTATTGGAGTGGTCCATGGCATAAAAATGGTGCCATAGTTCAGTCCACACAGTGTTCTAGCTGTTATACTGGACACCACCAGTATACCACCACCATGATCTTCTGCACTATCTCACTGGGCATTAGGAAGCAGCACTAGCAATGAATCTGTCCAAAACAGCCCTGCTCAGGACTGTGGATTTCCTGGAGTGCAATGACCCAACGTTAGCTACGGGCTGCACTTGCAAATGCTAGGTAATGACAGCCTAAGCCTTACACGATGAGTCACTCACCAGAGACTGATCCTGGGCCTGATCCTCTTCTGGGCCCCACCATTTTGGTTGTGGCACCCTATGCGACTGCGTGTGTGTCAGCACTGTTGCCATCAAAACACTGGCATTCTGCACACATGCAGTTGTGTCTATGCACACTTGCGCAGCACCTCAGACAATGCCAGAGCACCGGAAGAAGTGTGAGTGGCTACTGCCTGGACGCTCCAGGTAAGCTTTTGGGGAAAGTTCGTTAAGGTGTGGAGCATGATTTCGTGCTCCGCACCTAATTGACAATTAGTGAACTTCTGGGAAGGCAGGGGGCACTTGGAGGCTGTAGCAGCCTCCTCCAAGCGTAGATGCCCTTCCCCAGAAATTCCCTAGTTGTTGACTAGTGGCCTTGGTGCAAATAGGCCCCTGGTCTCCGAAGTTCGGTTGCATCTGGCTGTCACAATGTGGACAGCCTTTGGTGCAGCCACCAGTATCCCAGAATAACCTGTAATTTGTGAAAAGTCCTTCAGAGCACAAGGCATTCCCCATGAACAACTCCAGCTCAGCTACCACAATGTGTTGCATTTGTGGAAGTTTGCTGCACAGAATCAGAGGTTCAGTTTTTGAAACACATTAATCCACTCATAGGCTACATAGGATAATACACTATCTCAAAGGCCTTGAAAAGAAACCCAGCAGATGTTGGAAATGTAATCATGTTAATGTTGCCTTTAGTCACATCTGGTTGTGCTCTAATCAAGCTGTTGATAGACCAGAAGAGTTATATCATTGTGTCACAGAAGGCTCTAGTGCACAAATTGTGCTCCCTTCCTTCTGAAGCTTTTCATTTTCTCCAGGGAGGTGTGAGGCAGTAAAAGAGTTACCGAAGTGCACTTGGAAACATAGCTATGTGCTCTACAGCAAGGAGGAGCCAGGGTTGGCCGAGAAGATGGAAAGGTGGAAAGGAGTGAGGTGGAAAAGGAGAGAATGAAGGGCAGAAGGGTGAAGATACACTAAGGCTGTTTTTGCACCTGGGCAGGGAAAAGTGGTTCCAGGCTGAAGCAGTCCACCCGCCCTGGAACAAGATCAGCTGCACTCGGATGGCCTGTCCCATGACAGGTCCCATGTGGCCTGTGCTACTATAAAGTTGTGAGGACTCCAACAGCTGGGAATTAACGTTCCTGACCTCAGAACCCTAGGGGTGTCAAATTCAGTGGTGCAATTTGATGCACCATCAAAATGGGTCCCCCTGCTACACTGGCCTACAGATGTGTGTGCTCTTCCACACGGTTCCATGGGCTGGTCTAACTGTCCCTAAACTACTTGGTAGGCTTATTAAAACAGGTCTACAGGTATTTTGATCAAAGTGTGGAAGGGAGACGCCCAGGAGTGTGCCACATAGCACACTATCCCACCAGGAAAGGTCTGGGACACGCAGGGACAGATCCACCATTCACATTCGGCTGGTAAGAGACATGTTCCCACGCTGTGAGAGCTCAGAAAGAGAGCTGTGACTAGCTCCTGCTTCAAAGACTTGGGTGGCGGTCGACATGCTAATGGAAAGCACCTCTGATGTTGCTTGAAGCCAGCTGTGACATGGTTTACAGCTGGGGCTGTTCCCATGCCAAGATGCCCCTTCCATTCCCATGAACAGTATAAGCTAGAAAAGGTATCTTAGAGGTTGAGATGAAAAGACAAAGCACACACACTATATTCTCTAAGGTTGCTTTCTTTCTTATGTTGCTTTCTTTGCTATGTGTTAATGTAGTGTTGAAATAAGTTGTCCATGCAAAGGTAGGGGGAGGAGAATGCTTAGAAAGAAGAAGAAGAGTTGGTTTTTCTACCCTGCTTTTCTCACCCATTTAAGGGGATTCAAAGTAACTGACTGACCAAGCTTTTCTATTCTTCTCCCTACAACAGAGCACCCTGTGGGGTAGGTGCGGCTATGAGAGCTCAGAAGGGCGCTGTGACTAGCCCATGGTCACCCAGCTGGCTTCATGGGGGAGTGCAGAATCAAACCTAGAATTCCCAGATAAAAGTCTGGCTCCCTAACCACTAGACCAAACTGGGGAGTGCACAGTCATTATTCAAGGTAGTCCCAACATGCACTTCCATGAGCCCTTTTTTCATTCTGAGCTCCTGGTCCTACTCTTTCCAGCTGATTCCTACCCCACATGATCATTTCAAATAGTTCATAGAAGAAATGGCATTAAATCTGTGAACTAGTGCACATCTGAGACAAACCTTACCCTTCATGGGAAGTCTGCTCACCTTGGACTTCCACACCCAGAGAAAAACACTCCTGAAACTCTAAATCCTGATCACACCTTGCTGACATAGTTTGTCTTATTTAGAAGCTGGACTCAAAATGCACTAACTCCAACCACACCCCAAACCTGGTAATCCTTCTTCAGATAGTCCTCAGTTTGGGTTGTTATGCTCACACCTTTCAGTTCCCATCCCGAGACTCCTTTATGACACTCTTTAAATCTCCAACTTTCTCCACCATCACCCCCTGTGCTCTGATAGGATAAAAGTTCTGCCACTCAACAGCATGTAATCACCACATTGGACAAAAGGGAAGGGAAATTCATGCAGTACCCACCCACTATAGCACTGTTCAGCCCCCTTTAGTCATCTCCCCCAATCACACTTAAGAAATGAAAATGGATTTAACACTCTATAATGGCTTGAGGCATATAGCAATCAGATTGAAGGGAAGAAAGTCCACAAATAAAATGGACTGGACTAAAAAGGTGTGAGTGGTGAGAAATGAAGACGGACTGAAGAAGGATTAAATGTGAAGGTGTGACCACGGCCCTTGAGATAGATACCGTGTTTGCTCAAAAATAAGACAGGGTCTTATATTAATTTTTGCTCCTAAAGATGCACTAGGGCTTATTTTCAGGGGATGTTTTATACAGCACTTATATAGAGCTTATATTTTGAGCATCCTGAAAAATCATGCTAAGGCTTATTTTCAGGGTAGGTCTTATTTTTGGTATTAAAACACCCAGCCCATACATACCGATGCGGAGTTCAAAGTTGTTAAACGAGTGCTTGTTGATCTCTTGAATGCTTTCATTCAGTGCAATGGAGAAATCTGCTAGAGCACATAAATGCCCCCATTTATCTTCACATTGCTAGGAGAGAAAGAAAAACAGAGGCCATTCATCAGGCCATTGTGAGCTGACCAAAGGAAATTCTGCCTTCACAACCCAGCAAAAATAAATTCACAGATTCTGTAGAGTTTGTCAGAGAGGCAGATCTTTCTGTTTAATAAACCAAAATCAAGACCATTTTATGCTGAGATATTCAACAGGCCTGGCAAAATGGAACTAGTAGGACATGCTTGTCAAGATGCATTTTGATGCATGGTACATCAAAGTGTAGTTTGCAAAATGAAAAACAAGACACTGATTTCTGTCTTAGCTTTTCAATGCCCTTGCTGGTTCTGTTTGCAGCTGGTGGAGACTTCCCTCATTTAGAAATTCCTTTTTTGAACCAGAAGTCCCATGATTCTTAGTGATAGCAATTGTAGTTTGCTAGAGCTGAGTATCATGGGAGTTGTAGTCCAAAAAGTCTTCCAAACTCTGAAAACATTATCCTGTTTTAGATTTTTTCATATTACCCTTCAAAATGGAGATAACCCCATTTCTACATCAGTCTGCCATTGTTAAAAGGGTTCTCTTTATATATGAATTTTTGTATACAATTTTGCCTACTTTGTTTTGCCAGAAATGTCCCCTACTGTACTGCATTTTGTGTGGTGCTTTCATTTATGATTTTTCTTTTCATGCAGGTTTTCCTGTAAAATATACCCTCCTTGAAATATATTTTAATTAGGTAACAGAATTGCAAAATTTGGAGATGTGCGAATATCTGAGATTTGTTGCATGTTACCTTACACATTCATTTAACACATGAGAAGTTTATAAATTTGCATTTATTAGTTTTTTAAAAAAGTTTTTATTACAGGTTTTCCAACATCCAATAAAAGAAAGGGTAGATAAAGAATATATGAGAGAAAAATAGAGAAAAAAACCAAAATATATAAAGTGAACGTTCATTTATTAGTGAAGTAAACTAACTAGTGTATATTAATTTCTGCCCTGTCTCTAACAGGGATGTGCACGAATATTCAAAAATTTGAAAATCCGATTCGAATCCGACAAATGGGGACATCTGAACTCGAATCGAATGTCTTCACATTCGAATTTAGACATTCAGATTTCAGATGTTCTGAAACATTTGTTCAAATGATTCAAAGCATTCAAATGTACAGATACATATGTATTGCATACATATCTGTATAAATATTATTCGTATCTGCATGTATTTGCTCTTATAATACAGGATGAAAATGGAATGCACACAGCATAAAACAGAGGTGTTTTCACACACGCCATTTTAGTACGTGTGGAAGACAGCTCCGGACACGGCATACGCATTGGCTCAGCGGGGCTTGCGCTCTGACGTGTCCGGAGCTGTCTTCGGCACGTTCGAGATGTAGAGCACTTTAAAGTGCTCTACATGCGTTCGGATGCGCACGAACTGCCCGCAGGCATTCGGGAGGAGAAACATTCGCGCCTGCTTCTCTCTCCCTAACAGCTGCAGGCTCGCCTCTGACGCCGGCGCGGCTTTGACAATCAGCTGTTTTCAGCCAGCGCCGGCTGAGGGAGCCACCTCAGCTGTCTCCCCGGCGTTTGCCGGCGTTTGCCGGCTAAGACAGCTCACGATGCTTTGAGCATTCGCACACAGGCGCGCCGGAACGCGTTTACACGCGCTCCTGTGCTCCTGTGTGTGAATGGTCAAAGCGTCGTGAGCTGTCTTAGGCTTCCCATCCTACTCCCGTTCCAAATGCGAAAATCCCTCAGGATGCATATGGAATGAGTACAGATACGTATAACACATGCGAATGTTGTCGACATTTGTACCTTTAAATACGAATCTAAAATCTGAACGAATAGATTCTTTTTTTTAGCATTCGAATTTTAAACATTCAAATTGAATAGAATGTTTGACATTCGATTCAACTCAAATTCGAATGCAAAAGACAACAACGTTCATGCATATCCCTAATCTCTAAGTCCATCACATTGAATGCTGTGGAGACATCCCTTGGCCTTTTCCATATCTACTTTCAATCAACCGAATGAATATGAATAAGAACATAAGAACATAAGAGAAGCCCTGCTGGATCAGGCCACAGCTCATCACAGTCCCGTCACACACAGTGGCCCACCAAATGCTCATGGGCATCTCAAGCAGAGACAAGGGCAAACCTTTGCCTGCTCTTGAATCCCAGCAAATGGCATTAGAAGCGTCCTGCTCCCCCCCCCCCAGCCTGGAAGATGCACCACTAGATGCATATACCACTAGGTCCCCAAAGTCTGTTCATTCAGTCAGGCAAAACTTAAAAAAAAAATGCAAAGAACTGAAAAAGACATTTCTCTTGGACATAATCCTTTACCTGTTTTTCAGGAGATAAGCCTGATACAGCCATGTACGTGCTGCCAATGGTTTTAATTTTTTCAATGTCTTGAAATCTTTCTTCACCTAGTAACTAAAAAGAGGAGATACTTGTTAGTACAGACACTTGCCCCCACCCAAAAAGTTCATCATAGCCATCTTCTGTCCTGAGTAGGGATGTGCACAGATTTTTTTAAAGGGTGTTTTTCCACTGTCACTAAAAGTACCCATTAAGTACCCATTAATGGGTACGTAATGGCATTTTTGTACACATTAATGGATACTTAATGGGTACTTCTAGTGATAGTGGAAAAACATCCAATAAATTTAATTCCTATTGAATCAAATGCAAGAAAATTTGTATTCGTTCGAATAGATCCCCTTTGAATGTGTTAGGATTTGAATTTGGTACGAATGTTCAATCCCATACGAATCCCATATCCCATATGAAGCTTCATATGAATGTACTGAAACATTCAATTCAAATTCGAATGCCAATCTTCGAATGTGCCAACATTATAGTGGATTTGAATGTCTAAATTTGTCCAAATTCGTACGAATGTTGAATGTTACGAATATTAACGCACGTCCCTAATCATGAAGAATAAAGTCATGCCAGATATTACCCAGATTCCATCTGCACAGAAGTCACAATAACATGGCTAAGGAAATGCAACCTCCCTACAGCTTCACTACAGCGGCGTTTGACATCAAAACGGTCAAGTGAGTGTTGGCAGTTTCTTGTCTGTTCTACTAGCCATGTTCCAGGTGACGCTGTGATCAGACATAGCAAATGAAAAGCATCTCTTTGAGGTGGGATTGTTCATGCAACAGTCTGCCCCTCTCGCTTCTCCAGGATATTTGGTGCTAGAAAAGGTGGATTAGAAGGGCTTGGGAACACAAGGGCTACATACTTGCACAATTTCTCTGAGGTGACTCTAAGGTGCCCCTTTTGTTATGCCTGAACACTGCCTTAGACTGTTTTTAGAACTTGCCTTTGTGTGGCGTGGCATGTTGGATTGCATTTTTGAGGAGCGTGGAGGTGATTTTGCACTTTGCTTCCTGTCCACAGGATGTGAAATGAGCGTGATTAACCAATGTTCACTAACACTCATACTTGGAGCACTAGTCAATTTTGCCTCCCCCCCCCCCAATCAAATACTTACCTGATTCAATTCTGGGGCTGGTCCTCTGGGTGTTGCCATTTTGGCTCTGGCACCACACAACACCTCAGACAACCCTGGATCACCAGAAGAGGTCATGCCACTAGATGCTCCAGGTAAGTTCCTGGTAAACGCTGGTTAAGGCGTGGACCATGATTTCGTGCTCCACACCTAATCAACAATTAGTGAATTTCTGGTAAGGCAGGGCACCCTTGGAGGCTGTAGCAGCCTCCTCAAAGTGCAGATGTTCTTCACCAGATGTTTACTAATTCTTGACTAGTGGTCGAAGTGCAAAAAGGTTAAAGGTTGCTTATTGGCGTATTTGTTTAAGGAAAGTCAGTTTGCTAAAGTTGGTGACTAATAGACCAACTGATAGTCTCCGAGTGGGTGCAGAATGTGTGTGTTGTGTGTGGATATGTTTGCAAACTTTGGGGCATCTCTTCCAAGCCTTCTGTTTTAGGGATGTGCACAAATATTCAAAATATTTGAAACGTTCAAAATTCAGTCAAATTTGGACATTTGAATTCAAATCAAATGTCTATAAATTTGAATTTAAATATTTGAATGAATTTTGGATTTTCAAATCCATTTGTTTAAATTATTCGGACATTTGTAAGTGTATTGGTATGAACATGATGCGTACCTGCATGTATACATCTTTCCCACATCCATTGTATACAGATGCGTATGGAATGTATAATGATGTGTACAGGCACATACAGATGTTGTTGACATTCATATGTGCAAATGTGAATCGAAAATTCAAATGAATAGATTCAAATCTATTTGAATCAAATCGAATGTTAATTTTAAAGATTTGAATCGATTCAAATTTTTGGGTATTCAATCTGAATTGAATCAAATCCTGAAAATTGCATTCATGCACACCCCTATTCTGTTTGTTTTTGCATTGCACACTTTTGCATTGCACTCCACAATGCCACTGTGCTGCATTCCTTTTAACACAGCTTCCAGACTAAGGATATGCAAAAAGCCAAGTCCCCACATTTGATTCAAATTAAATAGGGAAATATTCGACAAATCCCCCACTGTGGGGGATTCAAATCCCTCCACAGCTCCATTCCCCCCCCTCCACTCACCAGCCGCCGCTGCACACAGCTTAGAACCTGCTTGAAGTAGCATGTCCAGTACTGTGTGCGCAAACCCAGCAATGCTGTTTCAACACGCAAAGAGCACCAAAATGACAGCGAACAATGTGACCGCAGCTCCCCGTTCCACAATGCCATGATTCCTCACCTTTACAGAGGCTGCTGTGGCTTCTTTGGGCCTGTTTTGTCCCTGCTTACGTGCCAAAACAGGCCTTCCAGCTCTGCACGCACAGCTCTCCTTCCAAAGAGTGCTGAAATGGGCACAGAGATGCAACCACACCCTCTGTAAAGGTAAGGGAGAGCATGGTAGTGGAACGGGGGGTGGGGGTGGGTGGGCACAGCCGTGTTGTCTGCCGCCCTTTTGGTGTCCTTTGGGCGCCAAAACAGCACTTTTGGGTTTGTGTACACGGCTCCCCATCCAGGGATCACACGATGGGGTGAGAGCTGCTCACACAGAACCAGAAGGCCTACGAAGGAAGTGTGAGGGGACAGGAGGCCACAGGGGGATCTGGCCTTCATTGCAGCTTTGAACAAAGCTTCGATGAATGCTGGGTAAATCCAACTTGTGGATGAATACTAGAATGGATGCCTAAGTACATATGAATGTAGGCTCTGTTCGATTTGTCTGCAAATCTCGTTATGTGTACGAATTTGTACAGGTAACAAATAGCATGAATATTCATGCAACTCCCTAATGTGAACATGGTAAAAATGCCCCTCTTCACTCTACCCTTTGAGTGAAGAGGCAGCAATGCTGTCCTCCCCCTCTCAGACACTGGAGTTGCACTAAGCTGAATTTTGATTGTGACTTTGTATGCAGTACTAATTTTGCAGTAATCCTCCCTTGGGACCTTTGCCTACAGAGTAGGACAGATAGAAATGCAAGTAAAAATAATGACAAAGCACAGGGCAAACAGAACAGAAGAAAGCATAGAATTGCTGCGAGGGTGGAAATAACACCCACACACAAGTTGCAAGTAGATCTGCCCTGACCCCTCCGGTTCATTTCAATGCTTTGTTTCTGATACTTTAATTCCACAGGAGATACAATCCATTCCCAGTGACCAGCAGAGCTAACAGAAAGTTTTTTGTTAGGGAGTCAACAAAAGGTTTTACCTTTCTCTCTTTCCTCCCCCAATATCCTATAATGTTCTATAATTTCCCATTTCTTATTTGAAAAACACAATGCAATTTGAGTATTTTGTATTAAGTGGAACACTGAACTTTACAAGTTTCTCCATCAGCTTGCTATATCTGCATCTCCCAGTAATTGATAGAGAAGCGAATTCTTGCTGCCTACTTTGTAAATCCAAGCAGGGCTTGATAATCTCCCACTGGTACAAGAACTACAGTTTTCCCTCTCTCTATCCGCACTTCAAGGTCATCCTACCCGTGCCCAGAATACAATACCTAACCTCTTAAATAGAGTCTCATGGAATTGCTCAGACCTGCAGACAGTGGCGATGTGTGACATGTCTCAGCAATAAGCCTTAATCTCTAGAACACAATTTCTGCCCTCCCAGAAGTAATGATCGTAATCTGCATCTGCAGCAGGATAATAGGTGCCGGGAAAAGCAGTTTGATTTCACGCACTCTGCCCACAAATCTTTGCAGGATAAAGAAGAAAGAGAAATGATCCTTGAAATAAGGAAAAAAGTTAGACTACCATATCAAACAGAAAAGGCAAAAAAAGAAAAAAGAAAGAAAGAAAAAGAAAAAAAGATCCATATCAGGGAAGAAAAAAAATTATTAATGCTAAACTGGGCTGAATAAATGCAAGAGATGAATGTTCTCCAGTACTGCAGTGCGCAACAAGATATTGCACTGTCTGATTCTTAAACTTTGGTGTCTTTGGATTTTGCTGCACTGGATCACAGCACGGCTGGGTCCTTGAGTTGAGTTGAGTTGGCTTTTCTACCCCACTTTTCTCACCTATTCAAAGGGGCTCAAAAGCTGAATTCACACTTAGGCCTCTGGTATGCAATCAGGATAGGTCTGGTACAGCTCTGGTACAGATTCTCTGTACCAGAGCTGCCTTAATTGCATACTAGACACCTAAGTGCAAATTCAGCCAAAGTGGCTGACAAAGCTTTCTATTCTTCTCCCCACAACGGACACCCTGTGAGGTTGGTGGGGCTGTGAGCGCTCAGAACTGTGACTAGTCCAAGGCCACCCAGCTGGCTTCATGGAGGAGTACAGAATCAAACCCCACGACTACATATGTGTCCGGCACTCTAACCACGAGACCAAACAATAACAAGCAGTCCTGGAACTGTGCTACCTGCATGGTAATGCTGTTCCAGCCTTGCTCCTGCATGCGCCCTGAACTTTCACAAGCTTGGGACGAGCTGTTGAGAGCTCTGATGGCTAGAAAGGAAAGTTCCTAGCCTTGGAGCACCCAGGGGACCCATTTCAATGGCGCACTTTGGTGGACCACCAAAATGGCCCCCCTGGGAGCTCTTATAGCAGGTTCCAAAACTCTTGTGAGTGGCAGCATGGGGCTAGACTTGGAAGAGGCGGCCCAAGTGTGGAAGGCCTTGGTCTGAGACATGTGAACCACTCCAACATTAAATCCATTCCAGCTGGAGCAGCTCCAGTTGGAGAAATCCGACCCCCGCAAGTGTGGAAACAGCCACAGAGTTTGAGGGAGAAGATGCATGTATTTTCAGAAGACATGTTTAAAATATGGCAGGTGTGACAGATATTCCTGCTGTGGAGTTAGAAGGCCTGCCTTGGGAATAAAAAATATGTCTCCTCAGATCAAGCTTTGGCTTACCACTTATGGGTTCGCCACATGCATAAATAAACGGTGACACATTTTGTTTGTTTCTAATTCCTTATTACCAAGTCAGTAAAAATGTATCCTTCCCCCTGCTAGGGGTGTGCACGAATGCATTTTTTTGCATTTGCATTTGAGTTGATTTGAATATTTGAATATTCAATTCGATTTGAAATGCAAAAATCCGGATTTTTGAAAATCCAATTTGAATTCGGATTATCTGGATCTGTACTTTTGAAAATCCAATTCGAACTCAAACATAGGAATGTTGGCAACAGTTGTATTCGATCTTTGGATTTTTGTACATGCGATATAAACGGATCTATTCAGTCAAATTATTCAAAAATATCTGAAATTTGATTGAATGTGTTAATTCGGATTTTTGAAAATCCGATTCGAATTCAAATATTGATATCTGTTGGATTCAAATCAGTTATATGAATTTTCGAATATCTGTGCACATCCCTACACCCAGCCTGCACCTTTTTCACCCACTGAAGTTATTATGTCGAAGATTAAAATCTTAGTTAACCAGGATTCTCATATTATTATGTTATTAAAACGTAACAAAACAGCTACAAGCATTGAACCATCTTGCCAATATATTATATGGATTTCTCATATTAAGGAATTATATTTCTTAGAGAAATAGTCTGAGACATCTAGACCAAATCAAAAAGTTCCCTTTGGGAACCAAGGAATGGATTAAATCTTGTATCTGTTTGCACAAAACCCATCCTGTCAGCACTTGGATACCACATACTTTGTTAAAGATTAACAGCTACAATTATCGGTTGAGCTCTTTGGTGACTTTGATAAAACAGCTCCCTAAAGGCGGACAATATCTCTTGAAATAAAAATGTTTCAGGTCTGAAACAGAACGTTTAAGTGTTTTAGCTCAAAAGGAAAGGTCCCTTTTTAAAAGGGAATGTTTCCCAAACTTGAAACAAAATTGGCCTCTATTATGAGTGAGGGTGAAATCCACCGTCAGAACAGTTAATTGCATTTTGTAGGCCAGTGGGGGTAGAACGTAAGAACAGAAGAGCAAGGAGAAGAAGGAGATGAAGAAGAGTTGCCTTTTTCTATTCCGCTTTTCCCGCCCATTAAAAGGACTCAAAGCGGCTGATGAAGCTTTCTGTTCTTCTCCCCTCAACAGACACCCTGTGATTTAGGTGGGGCTGTGAGAGCTCAGAAGAGAGCTGTGACTAGCTCAAGGTCACCCAGCTAGTATGGAGGAGAGTGGAATCAAACCCGGTATTCCCAGGTAAGAGTTCGGCTTCTGAACAACTAGACCAAACTGGATCCCTGTGGGATCAGGTCACAGTCCATCTAGTCCAGCATCCTGTTGCACATAATGGCCCACCAAATGCCCATGGGCATCTCAAGCAGAGACAAGGGTAAACCTCCTGCTCTTGAGTTCCAGCAAATGGCCATAGAAGCATTCTGCTTCCCCCGCCCCCACCTGAAAGATGTACTTAGGCATCCATTCTAGTAGCCATTGATACATCTGTCATCCATAAATTTGTCTAAATTTGCTTTTACCACCTCTTCCAGCAGCACGTTCCATTAACCGATGACCCTCTGGGTGAAGAAATACTTCCCCTTGTCGGATCCAACTCTCCTACCCATCAGCTTCATAGAGTGCCCCCTGGTTCTAGTGTTTTGTGATAGAGAAAAGAAATTTAATCCACCTTTTCTATACCATACATGACTTTATATACTTCAATCAGGTCCCCTCTTAAACACCGTCTCTCCAGACTGAAGACGCCTATATGTGGCAGCCTGATTTAGTAAGAGAGGTGTTCCAGCCTCTTAATCATTCTGGTTGCCCTTTTCTGCACTTTTCTCAGTTCCAGAATATCTTTTTTGACGTGTACACAATATTCCAAATGTGACCTCACTATGGATTTATAAAGTGCGAATGCTAGCACACGTTATTGGGTTCTGTATTTTCCTTATCCAATGAAAGGGAAGCCAAGTGCAGAAATGCCTCTGCCCTGGAACTTTGAGATGAAGGATGGGATATAAAAACTAAAAATAAAAGAGAGAGACGAGACAAAGAAGTTCTGCAAGCATTCATTAAAAAATCTGTTTTTGCAGTAACACTGCATTCATTATTGCCACAGTCTGTTCTGCTTTGTGCACTTGCAAAAAATCTATACTTTAAAATGTAAAAAGTAAAAGATGCATTTTGCTGAAAGTATGCATTAGGAAAGAAGAGTGCTGGTTTCATTATTTGCTCCTTCGCTGCAATCTTATATGGTTCTAGGGATGTGTATGAATATTCAAAAAACCCAATATTCGATTCAAATCCGATGAATGTCGACATTCAAACTTGAATCAGAATTTCAAAAATCCAAATTTGCACCTTTGAACTCGAATAGGGATTTTCAAAAATCCAATACGGATTTTTGAATAATTCGGATGTGTAGATTTGTATCTGTCATACACAAATCTGAGCGGAAATTATGGGTGTTTTTCCACTGTCAGAAAGTACCCACTTTTGCACTCATTAAGGACCCATTTGGGTGTGAGCCGGATGATCCCATTTCCACCATGACACCCATTTGGGACCCAACTGGTTCGACTGCCGCTGGGGAAATCTGGATCAGATGGGTACTTTCTGGCCTTTAAGCTGGATTTTCTGTAGACCCCATTAATAGGGTCTACAATGGGGTCTTCAGGCAGAAAATCCAGATTAAAGGGAGCCTGTTTCCACATTAGTTTGGCAATGGGGTCTAGAGGAGGCTAGGGGGAGGGGGCAGCCATGGGGGGAGCCCCAAAACCTAAGCTTCGAAGTCATTTCGAAGTCACTTCAAAGTCTGTGCAAAATAGTTCTGGAGCGTCTTTGATCTTCAGAATGAACTTCGAAGTGACTCCGAAGTCACTTCAAAGGCACTTTGAAGCTCACTCCGAAGATCAGCACAGACTTCAATGGAGCTGTTTTGCACATACTTCAAAGTGACTTTGAAATGACTTTGAAATGACCTCGAAGCCACTTCAGAGATTGCACCCCCTGTCCCCCCAAACACCTGGGGTGACAAGCAGACCCCTCATGGGTAGATCCGGATTTCCAAATGGGTGCTCCAGTGTTTCCATGGCAGAGAGGCTAGCACCCATTGCTGCTGGGTGCTAGACCACCCATGGAAACACATTTGGTACTTCCCTTAATCCGGATCTACTAGATCTGGATTAAGGAATGTACCCATTCCTTAGATTCAGATCTTCTTAGATCCGGATTAAAGGAGCGCGGTGCAAAAACACCCTATATATATCTTGCACTTAAAATACGGGATTAAAATGGGATGCATATGGGATAATATGGGACGCATACAGATTTCTACTTGGGTTCAAATGTCAAAATACATTTGTGCACATCTCTATATGGTCCATCCTTCCCCCATGAGAAATGTGATGGGATATCAGCTGATATGGAATACTGGCTGCAATGGGAGACGGAGACATGAACCAGGGTGATTTTTTTCCTGCTCACAGTGACCTGTTCTCTCTCTGTCACTAATGTCCTTAGGAATTCAAGCAAGGACACCACCTTGGTCAATCACCCTTGCTTTGAATTTCTGACGCTCTTCTACTTTCACCATTTGCTGTGCTGACTGAATGCCATGGTACTTAATTTAATTGTCTTCGCCGCTGTCGTTCATTTGCTCTTTCTCAGTCAGCCTCTTGTTGGAGTCAATCAGCTGCGACTCTGAATTAAAAATAGATTAGCAACTAGCAAAGGACCGTTTCAGTTCATCTCATGTTTTGGCTACAAAACAACCCATTATATACCCAAAGATGACAGAGTCACAATGTTAGCTACTAATTGGATCCTTCATTAATTAAGTCGTAGGTGTTAGAAGGGGATGTTGGCATTTCTGAGAGAAGTTGGCACTTTCTTACCACCATGGGAGGATTCTGCCGATATTCCATCGGCACGCTTAAATGAAGTAAGTTTACTTAAACTATCGGCTACACTTTATTTCTAAATCATAATGTTTTACTCCAGCTCTGCACTGAGGATCACAGCCATTAAAAAAAATACACGGATAGCTTGAAAGGAACTTAATGGTATGCCTGACAACCTTTCTGCATTGGGCCTCATAGCAACATAAAAGGGCCCCTGCTGGATCGGGCCACAGCCCATCTTGTCCAGCATCCTGACTCACACAGTGGCCCACCAATGGCTTATGGGCATCTCAAGCAGAAGACAAGGGGTGATTTCACACTTCCCGTCCGCTGGTTGGGAAAGGAGTGCAATGAACCAATGTTGACTAGCGCTCACACATGGAGCGCTAGTCAATGTTAGCCATTCCCCCAGCTGCAATTGAATACTTACCTTGATTCAATTGTGGGGCCCGTCCTCTTCTGGGGCCCACTGTTTTGGCTATGGTGCCCTGCATGACTGCACATGCATCAGCACCATTGCCAGGATGATACTGACACTCTGTGCAGCTGCGGTTGGGTCAGGGGGGCTGCAGGACTGCAGCCCTGTTGACCTCCTCATCCAGCAGAGATGCAAATCCTCCCCGGCTGGGCACAACAGGCAAGTGATTGGGGAAGGTTGGGGAGGATGTGGAGCACAATTTCATGCTCCGCAAGTAGTGCATCATTAGGGAACTTCTGGGAAGGCAGGGGGCACTTGGAGGCTGTAGCAGCCTCATCCAAGTGCAGCAGATGACCTGCCCCAGAAGTTCTCTAATCATGCACTCCCAACCCAAGTGTGAAAAGCCCTAAGGGCAAACCCTTCACCTGCTCTCAAATCCCTGCAAATGGCCTTTAGAGGCATCCTGACTATCTCCTGGGCATCCATTCTCTTAGTCTAAATCTTGATCAAGGCACTCCTTGGTCATTTTCTGGGCTTCATAGATCCACAGATTAATACGCATCCTCCCCTCCCAGGCCTGTGGCTAGGAATGGTGTGGGCTAATCCAGACCAGCACTCATCCTGCCCTCACCTCCCTGTGATCTGGACCTGTGGGCTGAACTATTCCAGACCTACTGATCCATAACTGCAGGTAAGTGCAAAAAGGGCCTAAGACCATGCTAGTATACATAAGAGAGGCTCTTGTATGCTTCCTGGTCCGGTATACTGGTCAGTGCAAAGCCACCCCAGGAGAACGTTCCTGCTGATAGGGACCTCACATTGCTACAGGAAGTGGAGCCCTGCCCTCACTAAAATTCCAAATGGAAATGATTAAATAAATTCTAAAGCATCCTGGAAAGGGTGGATAAAACAAAATTGTTGTGCAGACAAAGAAATATTTTGAGAAACTGGAAAGCAAGATTTGGCACAGCATCTTGTACTGATGAACGCAGCAGGGCGGGCCTGTCAGGAGGAGGTGTTTGAAAAGCTGAACACCTTTTTTGAAATGTGTTTGAGCTGCCATCACAGCACAGGGCTTGTGTCACCAGCTATTGAATGTTCACAACTTCAGAACTACTTCTGTCGTGCCTCAGACTTGTCAATCCATACAGATTTGTGCAAGCATCCAGAAAGTCACTTTGACATGAAATACTGGAGTTGCCGTGAGTGGTGTTGTCCTAAGCTTCAAAACACCTGTGGAGTGAGAGAAGAGTTCTCAAATAGATTTTTTTGGGGGGCAAGCTGGAACACTTACCTTGACTTTCATTAGGGCAGGATAAGTTGGACTATCTACGTCACTTTCAGGTGGGAAAATGGAAGTTTTAAGATTTCTAATTTGTTCAGACACATTTCTACCCAACCCTACCTTCTTAAGGTAGGAGGTGCAAGCAACAATTTTTGAAGTGTTGTTCTGAGTAGGAACAAAACTCAAAAATGTCTCAGAAGAGTTCACATGGAAGATTCAAAAAGTTCTACCAAAGTAACTCATTTCAAATTCCTCATTCCAATGTTGTGGTGCTTTAGGGACTCCACCAGTTGGTGGTAGGTTGCAAAACTGCACCAACCAATTGATTGAAGGAAGGACAAAAAGAAAGGAAATTGCCTTGGTGGTCTTCTCCCAATGATCAGATCACTGCAGTTAGAGGAAGAAAACAAGGTTGATTGGCTATTTGGTGAAGAGAAGGGACCAGAGGAGAGCCCCACTTTATATATTTGTGTGTCTAGGTCACAGTCTGAGATTGATACTCACACACGTCATTAATGTAGAAGAAGCCAACATATGTACATACACATTAAAAAAAAAGACAGAGTTTGACAAAAGCAGCCTTGATGAAAATTATTTCTTGAATTGTGATTCCTAAGATCTGAGGCTTTTGACAAAGTCCCACATCAAAGGCTACTGAGTAAACTCATCAGCCATGGAATTTAAGTGCAGGTTCTGTCCTGGATTTGTGACTGGCTTAAGGGCAGGAAGCAGAGAGTAGTAATAAATGGCAAATTCTCAGGGTGGAAAGAGGTAAAAATTGGGGTCCCCCAAGGTTCAGTTTGGGACACATGATTTTTAATTTATTCATCAGTGATCTAGAAGAAGGGGTACATAGTAAAATATCAAAGTTTGCTGATGATACTAAATTATTTAGGGTAGTAAAATCTGAAAGAGATTGCCAAGAGCTCCAGAGGGATCTCTTAGCATTGGGCAACCAAGTGGCAAATCTGTTTTAATCTTTACAAGTGCAAAGTAATGCACTTCGGGGCCAATAATCCAAATTATGTCTATAAACTGATGGAGTCTGAGCTTTCTGCAACACACCAGGAAAGGGATCTCCGGGTTCTGGTGGACAGTTCAATGAAGGTGTCACAGCAGCAGTGAAAAAGGCAAATTCACTGCTGGAAATAATTAGGAAGGGAATAGAAAATAAGTCAGCAAGTGTCATTTTGCCTCTTTAAAAAATCTATGGTGAGGCTACATTTGGAATATTGTGTACAGTTCTGGTCACCACATCTCAAAAAGGATATTGTGGAACTTGAGAAGGTGCAGAAAAAGGCAACCAGAATGATTAAGAGGCTGGAACACCTCCCTTACGAAACCAGGGGCCTATTCACACTTGACTTTATTCTGGAATATATCTCAGAACTGGGGCCTTCTGTCCACATTCTACTGCAGGCTACAGCAGGCCCCAACTGAGGCCTACTAAAGTCTGCATTAGCATGCAGACCATAAACCACTGTCCTGAGATATACTCCAGAAAAAGGCCAAGTGCAAACAGGCACCAGGCTTCAACATCTAGGCTTCTTCAGTCTGGAGAGACGGTGTTTACGAGGGGACCTGATTGAAGTACATAAAAGTATGCATGGTATAGAAAATGTGGATAGAGAAAATTTCTTTTTTCTATTACACAACACTAGAACCAAGGGGCACTCTATGAAGCTGATGGGTAGGAGAGGCAGACAAAGGGAAGTATTTCTTCACCCAGAGGCTCATCGGTTTATGGAACGTGCTGCCGGAAGAAGTGGTGACAGCTACCAGTCTAGATGGCTTTAAGGTAGGGTTAGACAAATTTATGGACAACAGATGTATCAATGGCTACTAGAATGAATGCCTAGGTACATCTTTCAGGCTGGGGGGGCGGGAGAAGCAGGATGCTTCTAAGGCCATTTGCTGGGATTAGAGAGCAGGAATAGGTTTGTCCTTGTCTCTGCTTGAGATGCCCATGAGCATTTGGTGGGCCACTGTGTGCAAAGGAACGCTGGACTAGATGGGCTGTGGCCTGATCCAGCAGGGCTCCTCTTATGTTCTTATGTTGAGTCTTAAGGGAGTGATATTTTAATTGTGTTTTTAGTATATTGGTTTTATTGGCTTATTAAATTTGTGACATGCCCTTGTGCATTTGGATGAAGGGCAGGACATAATCACTGAAATAAAAATAAAATAAGGGATTCAATCAGACATGTGTAATGAGATGTCTTTTGGGCAGTTCTGAGAATGTAAGGACATACAGGAAATCCCTAAACTTGCCTTACCCAGTCTAGAAGCCTGGGAATGGGTGCCTCTTCTTCATAGGGCATTAAATAACACTGAGAACAACTTTTTCTTTTAGTCACACAGAGGGGAGCTTCATTAAGCAAAGAGGAGGAAAATGCAGCCAATCACAGTGTGTGAAACAGCTGCCTCAGATGAGTGACCAATCAGGACCATGGAAAGCTGGGCAGATGAGTAGCCAATCAGGAAGCCATTGCCAGATTTGGAGGTAAAGGAAGTGCAAAATCTAGAAAATGAGGTAGGCCTATTCTTTAACTGTTTGAATACCTTTTTCGTGTGCTTGTTCTTAAAGGAGAGACTGAAAAAAACTCTTGTCTGATTGCAGGCAAGGGGCCAATGCAGAAGAAGAGGAAGAGGAAGACGAGGAGGAAGAAGAAGAAGAACTGGCTTTTCTACCCAACTGTTCTCACCCCACTTTTCTCACCCATTTAAGGGGACTGAAAGCAGCCCACAAACTTTCTGTTCTTCTCCTCACAACAGAGACCCTGCCAGGTAGATAGGGTTGTGAGAGCTCAGAAGACAGCTGTGACTAGCCCAAGGTCACCCAGCTGGCTTCATGAGGGAGTGCGGAATCAAACTGAGTATATCCAGATAAGCGTCTGGCTCCCTAACCACTAGGCTAAGCATAAGCTTTGTGGAATTCTGTAGAGAAACACCATTAAATTCCATGGCCCCTTTTCTTTTTTGAGAACTCATACACTAATGCTATTTCAACCACGAATAAGTTTAAGGAGGCCCTGTTATAGGAAGACTGCTGTTGCTGGAGGCACTGAGCAGAGGTTACATCTAATATAACAACCCAGCTAGTACAAAATGTCAGGTTGCAGAAGTTCCCCTTTTCCATGAGGGATCTGTGAAATTACCTCATCAAAGTCTGCAATGATTTCATTCAGCAGGCGAAGGCATTCGACTCCCTGGTTGTTCATTTCAGTCTGAGAATAGAAGTCAGCAAAACCAGGAATGGAAGCAAACATGACCCCAACGGCATCGTAGGACTGAGAATACAGTTCCTAGTGATACAACAGAAAACAAAAGGTCAAAGAAAAACCCAAATAAGTGGAAGACTGTAGGCTGGGGGCAATAACCGTTTCAGCCTCAGGTGGGCTGCTTCCTGCATTTAAGTCTGCATTCCAGCTGGCATGGATGGGGTGGTCCTAGGAACTTTTTGCCAGCAGTGTCCCCAACTTACCTAGCAGCTTTTGCAGTGTGGACAGTCTGTCCCAGCTGGTTGCGATCAATGCATTACAGCCAGAGTAGCTTTATATATTTTGAAAGCCATTAATACCCAAGCTGCTGTTCTTGACTACTGCCGGGGATTTGAATAACAACTACAACAATGATAGGTCTTATATTTACTTTTTAAACTGCATATTGCAATATGATATGGTAAATGAAATGACCAATCAATAAAGTATGGAAAGGTCTGTCCTGGGATCATCTGCATTACCATAGCAAAATAAAATCTCTTCCTTGGATAGTGAGGGAAAACTTAACCACCGACAAATGGGCTTTAGATGCATTGGTTATTCACACTACTGACTCATTCACAGAAGCAAGAGGAGGAGGAGGAGGAGGAGGAGGAGGAGTTGGCTTTTCTACCCCTCTTTTCTCACCCCTTCAAGGGGATTCAAAGCAGGTGACAAACATTCTCTTCTTCTCCCCACAACAGACACCCTTGTGAGGTAGGTAGGTCTGTGAGAGCTCAGAAAGAGATCTGTGACTAGCCCAAGGTCACCCAGTTGGCTTCGTGGAGGACTGTGGAATCAAATCCCATGACTGTGAGGTATGAGTCCGGCACTCTAACAACAAGACCAAACTGGCTCACATAACAATTCCTGTATGCAGCCGCTTGCGTCCTGGTACATTATGCTATGTGGCCCACTTCTGGGCTCTCTCTTCCAAATTCTGCTGCAGACCATAGATGCCACCCCACTGCTAGCATGCTCTGTCCATACTGCATGGAGCGTAGCTAGATCTAGGTGGCTCAAAATAGCCATAGACCTTTTATAAAAACTAAGCTGAAGTTTAAATAACTTACTTCATTGTCTCTGTCCTTCTCCAAGAAATGACGAGCCACGTGACTTGGAAGAATGTTGCGCAACATGTTTTCATTGTGCTCCCTTAGTTCTTTCATCTCGTTGATTTCTTCTTTGGCCTGACCACGCCACAGGAAGTCTAGCCTTGCTGTATATTCAAGCTGAAGTAATGACAAGAGGAGCGTGAGTAATCAAACAGTAAGCATCTGAAAATCTAGGATTTCACTATTATTATTCAGGACATTGAAGCTGAAATGTGGACAGCTTTGACTTTAGGTGCAAAGACCTTTTCATGCACTTAAGCATGGTGGAAAACAAACCCAGTGGCTTGATTTAGATCTTTTTTATTCCTTTTTTATTTTATTGTTTTCCTTTATGCACGTTCTCTGTAACTGTTATTATATTTGCTTGTAAGTCACCCAGAAAAAAAATATAGTTAGTGGTTGGCTAAACAAACAAACAAAATCAGACTCCAACATTAACTATGGTGATCAAACAATCAAATTTGTTTCAAACGCTGAAACCTTATCAGCATCATTGCCTATATTATGTTATTTTTACACCTTCTGAGCTTTTCTGGCCCATACCTAGAACTAGGGATGTGCAAGAATATTTGAAACATTCAAAATTTGATTGAATTTGTTCAAATTTGGACATTCGAATCGAATGTCTATACATTCGGTTTTTAACATTCAAACAAATTTGAATGTTTTGAATCAAAACATCATACAAATTATTCAGACATTCGTATGTGTACAGACACCTATGCATTATATTCATATCCATACACATCTTATTCGTACCTGTACACATCTGGGACAAAACGGGATGCATACAGAATAAAAACGGGATGTGTACGGATGGGTAGGGACACTGTTATGGTTCTGCTGCCCTGCCTGACTTTGTTGTTTAAAGATCAGAATTCTAAAGTGAAACCCCCCTCAATTTGTTTTCAAATGTATCGGTCCTGGCTGGCAGAACACCCCCATAGCTGTGGTACATTCCAAAAATATTCTGAGGAGAGTTTAGAGTTAGGAAAGGCCTGTGTTTAGAGAGAGCAGTATAGGCCAGCCTTATTAACTATTGTGGGTAATTCATTAAGTAAATAAATTAGACAAGAACAACAACAGCAAGTTTCATCCAAGGCACAAGGACAGCTCCACCGTTGAAACCAAAGCAAAGCACAGAACCAGAGTCAAAGTTCCTGGCAAAGTCTGAGTCGTGTTCAACGGAGAGACATGTAAAGTATTTGTTTGCCTTAAGAAATAACCTGAAGTTGTTTGTGTTTTGTTTTCTCAAGAATAAATCAAGTAAGCTCTGTTTGAATAAAGTCTCAGATTTCTTCAGAAATTGCTTGAAAATAGACCCATGATGTCCCCTCAGATACCAAACATAGGCCTAACTCGTTAGAGATCTGAGCGGCCATCAGAGACACACATGAATGTTGTCGACATTTGTATCTTAAAATGCAAATTGAACATCTGTACAAATTGATTCAAATTTGAATACATTCGTTTTTCTCTATTTGTATGAATTCAAACATTTGACTATTCTATTTGAATCAAATCGAACCCAAAAATTGCATTTGTGCGCACCCCTACTTAGAATATAAGAACAGAAGAGGAGCCCTGCTGGATCAGGCCACAGCATCCCATCCCACCTATTGGTTATGGGCATCTCAAGCAGAAGACAGGGGCAAAACCCTCATCTGCTCTTGAACCCCAGCAAATGGCCTTGGGAAGCATCCTGCCTGTCTCCGCAGCAGGTGCAGTTCCTAAAGCAACTTTTCACAAACTATAGTATTTTTGCCAATGATAGCTATGACAACTCAGGTTTTCTATAGTAGTAGTGGTGGGGGGGGCATGAAAAGTCCCTCTCAAAGCTAAGTTCAAAAAGCTCAAAAGTGCCACTAGAGACTTTGGGGTTATTTCAATCGCTTCCTAAGCTTCTTCTACCTGAACACTTACAAGCAAGGCCACAATACAAGGGCTAATTCACATCTGAGATCTTGATATGTGCACCCACAGGAGACAATGTGAAAAAATCAGGTCTTACATCTGGCTTTCCCCCTGAAAACGGTTTGGAAACTAACGTTTCCGCACCGGAGGGGGAAAAGCCGGATTGTCAGCGCATGCCCAGCTGTCAGAGAGGCAGAGCGCATGCTCTGCCACTCTGACAGGTGGGCGGGTCTGGCAGCCAGCTTCCCTGTCTTCCCTCTGCCAGAGAACCGACGGTCCTTAGTGGGGCGGCAAGGGTAAGCCACCCCCTACTTTCACCCCCACCCCACCGAGAATCCCTCCGACGTCCCTGATCGTCTGCAGGTCAATGCTGAGACTACATTTCCCAGCATCCCTGGGGTGCTGGGACCGGCAAGGCCGCGGCACGTGCATGCGTGATTGGCGCCGGCGCTGCCAATTTCAGCATTGACCTGCAGATGTTCAGGTAGGTGGGTGCGATTCTCGGTGGGCTGGGGGTGAAACTAGGAGTAGGGGGTGCCTTACCTTTGCCAGAGAACCGAGGATCGTTGGTTCTCTGGCAGAGGGAAGACAGGGAAGCTGGCTGCCGAACCCGCCCACCTGTCAGAGTGGCAGAGCATGTGCTCTGCCTCTCTGACAGTTAGGCAGGCGCCGGCAGGGCCGGTTTGGGATGGGTGCTGGTACACTCGCACAGCACCCACCCCAAACCGTTTCCAAATCTGGCCCTGCCGCCGCTGCCCCGCGCGTGTGCGTACGCGCGGGGTCAATGAGAAACCGTTTTTACTCGGAACGGTTTTCCGTTGGAAAACGTTTCACCAGAGATCCGTTTTCGGTGGCGTATGCGGAAAGGCCCTTTGTCTCATTTCTGAGGACCTTTCTGCATTTACCTCACTTAATCTGTATTAGTGAATCTCTATTAGCTGGAAACAGGGGCCTGTCTACACTTGGTCTTCTTCTGAAGTATATCTCAGGATAGATGTCTGTAATCTAGACGCTAATGCAGGCTCTGGCTGGGTTCACTGTAGCCTGCCCTAGCATGTGGACAGCAGGTTCCTATTCTGAGATATATTCCAGAATAAAACCAAGTGTGAATAGGCCACAGATCAACTGCAGCAGAGACATGGGTTTTAGAGCAACACAGTGCAGACCTCTAAGCCCTGTTCTTACCAGTGCTTGTGAAGTTCTACTGTAAGAATCACCCAAAGTGTGATGCAATTGGCCACATTCCCATCTACCAAACACTGCATCCACCTTAACATCAAGTATAAAAAGGGCCAAAGAGGAGGAAAATATAACACAACCAGCATGTGTGTGCGAAGAGAGACAAAAGAGTGGCCCCATTTCTATTTTAACAGATGACGTAGGCTTATGACAAACTCCTGGGAATGAGACAAGTCCTGGATCTGACACTACTATACAGCATATTTTGGAGGTGGCACATAAATCTAAAGCTTTTTTTTTAATAAGATCAGAGATTTTTAGATATTTTAAACTAGTTTTAAAACTATATTCCGCTTCATTTGATTTTGCCCTCTCCGTGCATTTACTTTTCTCTAATTTCTCTAAGCTCTTTGTATTCCATCCTAGTATGGATTTTTTTTGCTGAAGGGCAACTTATAAATATTTAAAAATAACTAAAAAAAATGAAAGGGTTGGGCAAGTTAAATAAGCAATTATAAGAAAATATGTCTGATACATTTTTCTATCACATGGACCCCATTGAACTCTTCAGCTGAAAAACACCCATTGAAGACATGACTGATGAAAGCATGAAATCAGTTCTAATATGATGAATTATAAATGTCAAGGCATTAATTATTTTATATGTAATATTAGAGAAGCCCAGCTGGATCAGGCCACAGACCATCCAGTCCAGCATCCTGTTGCACTCAGTGGCCCACCAATTGCTTCAGGGCATCTCAAGGCAAGACCTTCACCTGCTCTCAATTCCCTGCAGATGGTCTTTAGAGGCATCCTGCCTGTCTCTCCAACCTGGAGGCAGTACCTAGGTGTTCATTCTAGCAGCCACCTGAGGTCTGCCATAATCTATACTAGGATGTGGATAGGTGGCCCCTGTTTTGAGAAATGTTCCAGAATAATACCAAATGCACAAAGGCCCCAGGTCACGTTATTAGTTATTAGAATTTTTAGCTTTTCGGTCCATAATGGGAGAGGTTTCTCTATTTGGGGGAAATCTGAAGTAAAAAATTCTGTATTTCTAATAAATTCTTTT
The DNA here is from genome assembly GCA_023333525.1 of Aspidoscelis tigris stejnegeri. NCBI lineage: Eukaryota > Metazoa > Chordata > Lepidosauria > Squamata > Teiidae > Aspidoscelis > Aspidoscelis tigris. Next base: position 12,175,931 of record JALMGA010000004.1, on the reverse strand, counting down.
CAATGGTTTTTACCAGAAATACTGATTGTTGATGCTTTGCATGAGTTTTTGTCTTACTGTATTAGGGATGTGCATGGATATTCGTAGGCATTCGAAATCCAAATGTGCTGGATTTCAACATTCAAACTCAAATAGAATGTCCCAAAATTCAAATGTAAACATTTGAATCAAATTTTGAACTGTGGATCGATTCGTTCAAATTATCTGGACATTCATATGAGTATGGGTTCGTACATGTTGCGTACTTGAAGATCCGCATCTTTCCCGCATCCATACGCATTTGTACAGATCCGTACGGGATGAAAACGGGTTGCATATGGGATAACTACAGGATGCATACGGATGTGTACAGATGCATACGGATGTGGGAAGGATGCGTATGTGCACATACAAATGTTGTCGACATTCGTATGTGCAGATTCAAATAAAAAATTCGAACCAATAGATTCAAATTTGGTAAATACGAATCGAATCTTTTAAAATCCGAATTTAAAAGATTCAAATCTAATAGGATTTTGGGGTATTCAATTCAATACAAATAAAATGTCAAAAAAACATTTGTGCACATCCCTACTGCTTATGGGTATTTCTCATTTTAAAAGTCTTTGTAAAAGATCTTGCTACATTCCCTTGGGGTTTGAATTCGGTTTTACTTCTGCGGTTCCAGATTATACAAAATTCTGCTCCATATTTAGCCATTGGTGCTGTGAAGACTCATTTTTAGGGGTAAACCTCCAGCCTAGTCTATGCAGACAAGGTATGCTAGCAGGGTACAGGTCTTTCCTTATCCCACGCTCGCATGTGGAAGGAAGCCATGTCCACCTTTTCATAGCATGGGACAGTGTCTTAGGCAGAAAGGTTCTTAAAGTGATTTCAGTCTGGGTTCAGAACTCATTGCTTTTACATTGCATAATTTTTTGCCCTAAAAATCTCTGATTTATACTCAGTGTTGAAGACTGCTAATCAAATTCTTTTTATCCTTATTGTTTTATCTGGAACTGAGCAGAACTCATCCACACCAGACATGCTGACCACATGAGATGCGTATCTATGAGAAAGCTTATTATGCCTAATCGCTCTTGGCCATGCTAGGTTTTCCCAAGTCAAATTAAGTTAAAAGTCGGCATGTTTAGCATCACGGTTGAGCAGAAAAAAAAAGAAAAGAACACAAGTTCAGGACGTGGGAAGTCTTCAGGGTTTATTTTCCAGGTGCAGCACAGTGAGTGGGCATGTTTGCACAACTGCAGCTGCATAGTTGTGCACAAATGCTGGATTGACATGGCAACATCCAACCACATGCCAGATGCTGGTTTGGACGTTGCCATGGCAATCTGGCTGGCCCATTTGCACTGCACACACTGCTGGCCAGGTATGGGACTAATCCAGTGTGTGCAGAGTGAATGGCCACTACTGTGCTTCAAACCTATCTTCCTGATATAGTATGGTACAGTACGGTCTTATTATACCATACCAAGCAGGTTAAGGGTGTTTTTGCACTGAGGTGAGTGTCTGTACTTTGCTGAGTGTCTGTACTTTGGGATGTCTGACGCATCCTAAACTTACCCAGTACTTTTCCAAGTGCCAGGTAAATGTGATCTTTGCTATCACCATAGCAAAGAAGACTAGGTTAGAAGCTTCTCTCTCTTGACTGTTTTCTCACCCAAAATCATCCACTGCTCATTTTACTGCTGGTTGTGGGGAGGGGATAGGTAAATATAGTTTTAGCAGTGAGGGGGTGAGAAATGGAACAGAAGGTGTGCTAAATAGCAAGAAGGTAAAAGATGACTCAGTCACACTTACTTAAGCTCACTGTTTCACTGTATTATTGCTGTTAAACATTTCTTCCATAGGAGTGAATAAAAGAGTGAAGAAATTACAGCTATTAACAGGAAACTGTGTCCTGCCCTTGGGATCTAATATCTGGAAGACAGTCTATTCTCCAGATGAGTCCCACAATATTATACATTTCAGTCATATTTACTTGATTTGTTCTAGTTTTGATCAGTTGACCACCAAACTCAATGGCGTTGGAATGGCGTTATTCGAATTGCATTATTATACTATTCCAGTGGAGGAAGAATCAGACAGAGAGGGAGCCATCTTCACTTGAAGCGCTGGTGTACTCTCCAACCAGATGACCAGCGTTTGAAGTGTTGATACCCGGCCCAATCCAATTGCTAGGCCAACAGCTGCGGCAATATCTGGCTTGTGCCAGGACATTGCCATGGCAATTGACCTTTGGCCTGTGACTGCACAGTGCAGCCATGCTGCTCACCCACTCACATGTTTGCACCAGAAGAGAGTCTGAATACTGCATCCGAGAGCTCACCAGTGAATGGGGCAGCTGGCAGGAGCTCCCAGACTCTCCGGGACACTCCACGATGGTGGCAGTGGTGGCGGTGCGGCATGTGTGTGGGTCTTCCCTGGAGCAGTTGCAGCTGTTCCAGGAAGGTCAGTGATAACAGGCCTTTACTTTACTCTTTGATTTATATGCCGCCCATCCCACAAGTGTTCTCTGGGCGGCTCATAATACAAAAAATAAAATACAGGATAATGCAATGCAGCATACAACATGAATTATATAAAGTCAAAATCAAAAGAATACTTAGAACAATTTAAACAGTCTTAGGCCCTTTCCGCACTTGGCCTTATTCTGGAATACATTTCGGGATAGGGGTCTGTTGTCTGCTTGCTAATGCAGGGTATGGAGGTCTTGCCTGGGGCCTGCCATAGTCTACACTAGCAGGCAGACAGCAAGGTCCTATTCCAGGATATATTCCAGAATAAGGCCTAGTGTGGAAAGGCCCTTAAATCCCAGCTATCCCCCTCAGTGGCATAGAATAGATTGCCCGACAACAAACATAATATAGCAGCACAGCTCCAACGCAAACAAATTCACGTCCACAGGGACATGACCCTAAAGACAACAGAGAGCAAAGCCCTAAACTACTTGGGTCCCAGATACCTCAAGAGGGACCTACTTGCACACAGATCTGCTTATCCATTGAGATTTGCTATACAGATGCCCTTTCAAAGATCCTTCAACTTTCCCTTATGTTGTTGACTGCTGACTTAGCCTTAGACGAGGATGTGCAAAAATATTTGAAACATTTGAAATTTGAATTCATTTGAATCTGTACATTCAAATTCGAATCAAATGTCTATACATTTGTGTGTGTGTTTTAACAGTCCAACGAATTTCAAATCTTTTGAATCATTCATATGAATTATTCATTTGTATGGATACTGGTACGTATGCTTTACATACATATCCATACATATCTTATTTGTATCATATGCATTTGTACGGATATGTATGGGACGAAAATGGGATGTATATGGGGTGAAAACGGGACAGGTACGAATGCATGCACACATACAAATATTGTCGACATTTGTATCTTCAAATACAAATTGAATGTTCATATGAATAGATGCGAATGTATTTGAATCGGATTCAAATTTTGAATACATTCATTTTTTTCTCTATTTCAGTGGTTCTCAACCTTCCTAATGCTGCGACCCTTTAATATAGTTCCCCATGTTGTGGTGACCCCCAACCTAACCTTAACCCCAACCATAAAGTTGTTTTCGTTGCTACTTCGCAACTGTAATTTTGCTACAGTTATGAATCATAGCAGCTGAATATAAAAGTGTCATTTTACCTCCAATAATGCTGCTTTCTACACAGTAGCTGCTCTCTACTGTATTTGTATGGGGGGTATGTGATGGGGTTGGCGCGATGATGTCATCACGCCAGGTACTCGTATGTGGGCGCATCTGCATGTGGGCGGACCCGCCTGGAGATGGATAGAGGAGCGGCGTCTTGGGGTGTTTTTCCAATATCACTAAAAGTACCCATTAAGTACCCATTAATGAGTACGAAATGGCATTTTTGTACCCATTAATGGGTACATAATGGGTACTTCTAGTGACAGTGGAAAAACACCCTTGGTTTCTATGTGTTTTCCGATGGTCTTAGACGACTCCTGTGAAAGAGTAGATCGACCCCCAAAGGGGTTGCAACCCACAGGTTGAAAACCACTGCTCTATTTCTTCAAATTTGAACATTCGAATATTAAATTAAAATTGAATTGAATCTGAAAATTGCATTCGTGCACACCCCTAGCCTTAGATGGAGTTTACCACCCACTGTGGGCTGCATGTTTCAATTGCTATATCCTGCTCTGAGGGTCCAGGGCTGGATATCAGTGAAATACAAATAAACGTATCAGCCAGGCTAGTGCCTTTGGGGGCAGTGGTGTCACCATTAGATTCTATGGCAATTATGGGTTTAGCCTGCCTGAAATGGGCACTGTTTGTTCACACTGGAAAATTTGACTCAGCATTTGTGTTCTCTGTATTTATTTATTTATTTTTGCCTTTGAAAAGATTTTTCTTTTCAATAGAAAAAGATGGTATTTTTTGCTTTCAAACAAGTTTATTTATTTATTTAAAATATTTATATCTCGCTCCATATCCCAAGATTTCTGGGTGCCTTACAGTAAAAACCCATATAAAAACAGAACATTAAATACGTACTCCATTACAATAGTATTAAACAGGATAAACAGTAAAAAATGTTAGAAGTTAAAATAGTGCTAGGGTAAATTAGTGCCCAAAGGCCTTAATAAAAACCCAGGTCTTTACTTGGTGGCTAAAAGTTAGCAGAGTTGACGCTAACTGGGCCTCCAAAGGAAGAGCTTCCATAGGTGAGGCACCATGGCTGAGAAGGCCCTTCCCCATGTCTCAACACAGTGGATTTCTCTAATTGGTGGGACATGGAAGAGCCCCCCTCCAGCAGATCTTAAACTTCAGGCAGATCTGTATGAAGTTCAGGATCAAACACCAACAAATGTTTGTTTGATTAACTGGTTCTGCGTCAGACCAACCAAAGAGGTGTTTAGCTGGATTGTAGTAACCACAAAAGCTGCACAGCTTTCCCCCTTGCTTCCTTTTCTTCAGCCTTCCATTTCTCAAGCCTCAGAGTAAAAGGAGCAACTCTTTTCCTGCCCCATAAGCTTGTAGTACACACTCAGCAACACCAGGGTGCTGAATTCTTTCCACTCCGTGCAGTGGCCTTTGGGCATTATGGTGTCTGCAAAGCACATGGCTTTAAAAGGACAACTCTCCTTTTCTTGTTTGAGGATTTTTCCCGCCTCCAGCCACAGGATGTGACATCAGAAAGACCTCTGACCCAGAAGACAGCAGTTTTTCCTCCAATCACCTCCCCTGATGTGGCATTGATGTCACTTCCTCCACAACCCCTTTTTGGAGGGATATTTAAACAGCTGCAGAGAAATAAAGAAGGATCATTTTGCTTTTCTACACCTCCTGTCTCCATGTCTCTTCTTCTACCCCTACCCCTAGCCTGCTCAGCGTCAGCCTTTACATGTGCTTGATCCCTGATTATCTGGGCCGGTCAGATAATTGGAAATATCTATCATAATAGCTGGTGTTCAGGGCAGCAGCCATCAGATGTTGCTCCCCACTCCCTGAAGCCCTCAAATCAGCTGCATAAGCTAGATGCGCAGTATTGGATGGCAGACCAAACACATGACTTTCATTTGTGCACATCCCTTCAAAGTGTACAACTGCGGATCGCCATTCTATGAACTCTTGAACATCATCAACATTTCCTGAGACACCCTGGAGAGTTTTAGCGTATCGCAGAACAGCACCAAGGGAGGAAGAGCACAGTGGGGATCTTTATTATATTGGTTTTTCTGAAAAATAAATGAAACTCCGTAGAACAGGATATGCATTCTCCTTGATCAGTCTTTCTTTAAGGTTAATTAGGCATTCAATTATTGAAGGTCATAAAATTTTCTCAGTTGGTATTTCATTATTTTTGCCAAACTGCTGCCATTAGTTGAAAAGCAATTATGAAGAAGCGGTTGGAGCTATTTTGGGCTTTACTAAGGATGTGAAATAAATAATAAAAAGTCTTGCCTTACCTGTTGGCCATGATAAAACACAGCAAGCAGAAACATGGCCATAAGGAGTAAGGAAGCTTCTTTAGTTCCCAGGAAGTCTGTGCTAGAGAAAGGGGGTGAGGAGAAGGAGAGGAAGAGCAGAGTTTCAGTAAAATCTAGTGCCTGATCTCATGGTGTTAGTTCTGACTCTGGAAGTCTATGGATCAGTCAGATGGAGAGAAACACCTTCATCCTTGCTATCTAACAAAGGCCCTTTCTGCACTTACCTACCCATAGATCTAGATCAGTGGATCTGGAATAACTGGGTCCACCAATCAAGATCATGGGGAGCCATAGGCCAGATCGGTGCCGTCAGCATTGATGGCACTGATTTTGGGTGTTTTTCCACTGTCACTAAGCACCCATTGAAGCACCCATTAAGGACCCATTTGGCTGAGAGCTGGATGACCCCATTTCCACCACAGACCCCATTAGGGACACATTTGTTTCCACCACAGCTAGGTAAATCCAGATCATTATGGACCTATAATCCAGAGTTCGTGTAGATCCCATTAAAAGGGTCTATAAAGGGGTCTTCCGACTTAGAATACGGATTGTAGGGAGCCTGTTTTCACTACAATCCAGCAATGGGGTCTAAAGGAGGCTCGGGGGAGGGGGGAGGCACCCATGGGGGGTACACCAAAGTGAAGACTTTGGAGTCCCTCCGAAGGCAGCTCCAAAATCCCTCTGAGGTTGCTTTGGAGATTAGCAAAGGCTCAACAGAGAACCCCCTTGCCTCCAGGCATGGAAAGAGGTGCATATTAATGAGGCTGACTCATCAGTGCTCACAGGAGAGATGCCAGCAAGGAGCTAAGAAGTTTTAATTAAGTTTTAAGACAACTTCAGAGATTGCACCCCCTGTCCCCGAAAACACCTGAGGTGACAGGCAGACCCCTTGTGGTCCAATCCAGATTTGCCACATGGGTGCTCCGATGTTTCCACAGCAGGCAGGCTAGCACCCATTGCTATTGGGTGCTAGACCACCCATGGAAACACATTCAGTACTTCCCTTATTCTGGATCTACTAAATCCGGATTAAGGGAAGTACCCATTCTTAGATCTGGATCTTCTTAGATCCTGACTAAAGGACCGCAGTGGAAAAACACCCTTTAGCTGTGTCTCCTTGCATCTGCAAAGTTCTCATGAGCTTCACAGCCTTCTCCCTTGCCTTGAGATGGGTGAAGTTTTCCAGTCCCAGGACACAGAGATATGCTGTCTGCATGCCTCCGTGTTCTGGAACAAAACTCTTTAGTCCTCTGATAGATCCAACTGAACATGTCTAAGAGAGATCAAGATTAAGAGTCTCCTAATCCAGATCTGGCTCTGTCTAGTACAGGTGGATCAGCAAGGGCTGGGGTCTCTGTGGTCTGTATTAATGTATGGATATGGAGACCCAAGATCCGGATTAAGGGGCTCCTTAATCCAGATCTAAGGTAAGTGCAGAAAGGGCCAATAAATTCACTTAATCACTGAGCAAAATCAGAAAGCCACAACATCCACGATATATTTTGGCAGCTTCCACATAGCTGAAAAGACCCTTATGGAAAGCCACTGCATCGCCAGAGTCCATCAGATCTGCAGTCCTGGCTCCTTCCTCAAAGGGCAGGAGGCGCTCTCAGCAAAGCTCCTCTGAGGGCATTCCTTATTCAGCCTTGTATGTTAAGTTCAGCAACAAGCTTTCAGGCCTTCCTGCACTAGGGTGCTGATCCGGATCAGAGGGCCAAATCGAGAGCCACTGCATCCACATGTCAACCCAGATTGCAGAGAACCTGCCCCCCTGTTAGGCTGGATCCATCCACACAGGATGGAACAACATCGGGATCAAGAGGCCCTCTATTATCCACCATGCCTCTTTGAGCTGGAATTACCAGAAATGACTGTCAGTGCCACTGAAAATCACCCCCCCCCCCAAACACCCACCCACAGCTAGGAACTGTCATTCCTAGCTGTCAGGGAGTGGGTATGTGTGCCTGTGAAGCTCATGTGATGCCACATGAAGCTTCGCAGTCACAGGAACATTGATCTGGGTTAACACCATCCGTGTAGACAGCACTCATCCAGCCTTCGCCTCCTTATGATCTGGATTGGTAGATCCGGTGGATCTAGATCCCTGCACCCTCAGTGCAGAAAGGGAGCTGGTTTCTTCTGGATCTCTGAACATGAACCCTGGATCCTGCCCTCCTTTCCTTGTGGCAGCCTAGTCGCCAAATGACAGCACAGCCTTCTATTGATGGAGTAACAGCTGTAGAAATCGGCATCTCCCACCAGCCGTGAGGATGTCTTCCTGTTTGGGAATCCGTATTAAAGATGCCCTCTCTTGTTTCTGCTGTGTCTGTTTTCCAGCCGATGAGATATTTCCAGCAGCACTAAGGAATTATCCTGTCTAGATATGAGATGGCTTGGGTAATGCTCTCTATTTCTCAGGGCTATTTTTACCTTTGATATTTGAAGAAATAAAGAGCTGTTGTGTAAGGATCTGCTTATTGGCTCAACAGAACGGCAAAGCTTTTCTTACCCACTTCAGCTGCCTATCTCTCCCTCACTCTTGTGTGTGTGTTTATGTTTGCGTATGTGTTAGGGACAAGAGAAGGATAATCCAGCCTTGGAAACACCTTCTCAAGGGCCTTTAAATAGGAAAAATAGAGGATATTAGGCAGCTAGCCAGGCTGAATGCAGTTTCTGGAAACCACTGCATTATGAGAATTATAACACAATAAGTTGTGCTCTCCCAGTTGCTGTTTATTTCCAGCTGGATGGAATTACTTCCATAGTATATTCTACACAGTGTAAAACTAATCCGTCTAAGGCAATGTTGCAATTCATAGACTGTTTAAGTACAAAAATATATGTATGATGTTTTATGAAGTCTGAATATGTTTCTCATTGCAGGGCAATCAATCAATCAATCAATCAATCAATCAATCAATCAATGAGGCAACAATAATTCTGCCTCACACCTCTCACCAAGATATAATCGGTTCAAATAGATTCGCTGTTTTGAGATTTTATATTAATGGGAAGCGGTATATGAATATTTTAAATAAAATGAAATAATAAACAAATGTGTGATACTCTCTGCTAGAAGTTCCACACTGCGGTCATATGTGGTTGAGACGACCGATTAGAGTTGCAGTGCAAACTAGTTGGAGTCACCAGGGCTGGGGAGGACCAAATCAGCCTAAGCCTAGTTATAAACTAAACAGCATTTCAAATCAGTGATTGCTTTAGGGCAGTGTTCTCCAAAGTGTGGTACGTGTACCCCCAGGGGTACAGGAAGAGTTTGGTGGGGGTACGCATGCATGTACCAAAAAAATAAAAAATAAATATATTTTGTTTTTTATTAAAGCATATGTTTTTTATGAGGGGTACTCAGCGTCATGAAAATTATAGAAGGGGTACACATATGTCAAAAGTTTGGGAAACACTGCTTTAGGGTAGATCTTACTGTACACTGTAAAACCGGACAGCCACTCCCAACCTTGGTGCCAGTGTTTGTTGTGATCTGTTGGATCATATGAATGTGTTTTGGGAAACGGCTTGCATAACACTACAATAACACTAGAATACAATAACACCAGGCGCCTTATCACGCTTTCCTACCTAGCAACAATAATGGCTATTTCTGTGTGAGACAACAAGTAAAGCCATGAGAAACTACTGTATTTATTTGTAGTTACTGGATTGGCCAAATATGGGCATGAACACTAACCTGTCTTTTCCTATGTCATCATGTTCCTCACACAAGTATACCTGCTTCTATGCATCCATCATTATTACTGAGAGACGTGTAGCAATAGAGAATAGCAGTATGCTTATAGCCATGATGTTAAGTGATCCAGAAGCTACGTGCTTCCTGTACCTGCTCTTATATTAGCTGAGATATAAGAAGCTATATTCTTGTATTCACTTTAGATAAGTTGTATATTTGTATTTCATTTCTTATATGCATGCAATCTGTACTTTGCATTTATATAGTTCTTACTTGCACTCACTAAGAATGAAGTGCCTTCTGTTTGGAATGCTTGTGGTTCCAGTGTTCTGATCATGTTCACGGCGGGCAACCTGCCAAGTGCAACTCTGCTCTCCTATCAATAAATCTCCTCAACAGTGTTGCCTTCAAAGCTGGTGTGGAGCCTTCACAGTTGCTGACTTCTGTTCATGTTTCCTGGAGCATCACCAATCCCGATCCCATAGTGCGTGATAAGGGACCTTATTCCAAACTATGTTCCATCCAGTTTGAATGAAGCAGTGTGAATGAGTGGGTGGGGTGCTGCCAGATCGCTCTGTGACCAGGACACTGGCCTATGCTGAAAGGACCACAGAATCATGGGGCTTTTCTGTACTTGCAGTCTTTAGTTTGGAATAAAGGAGGTCCCACTCACTGCTGTTACATACTCAGGGTTAAGGAAGCCTTGATCTGGATTACCAGCAGTCCTCAATATCGAGGACAACTAGTGCACCAGCTCCGCCTAGTCTGCAATTCAGAGGTGTGCAGAAGGTTGACCCTGTTTTGAAACCCTTGGTGGCTGAACCTAAAGCTTGTGTGAACTTTGGGACCAATGTAGGGGCTGGTCTTGACCAGCACTTTTGGGCAGACAGCAGTCCTTCTAGACCACACCTTGCTTTAGTCTGAACCAGCAGGCCTTGTTGGTTCAGACCCACTGGTTTGGGTCACAGTGAAGCAATTCAGAAAGGCCCATCATAGAGTTGGAAGACACCTTCAAAGTCTTCAAGTCCACTTCCTGCTTGTTACAGAATTCCCAGACTGTTGGCTATCCAGTCTCTGCTTGAGTGAAAAACTTACTACTTCATGAGGTAACCTATTCCACTGACTGACAAAAATTACTGTCAGAAACTTTTTTCTAATGTCTTACCTGTATCTCCTTCCTTGAAGTTTCATCCTACTGATTCTAGTCCTGCCCCCTGGGACAAATAAGAGTAGGCCCACACCCTTTGCAGTATGACAGCCAAGTCCTTCAGTGTGACATGCTAAGGGATTCGAACTTGGCCCATTTTCATGTAAAATTATGTCTTAGCTGGAGAAATGAGAGGATTGGTGTGACAGCCTTAGAAATCCTTGGCATTTAAGCTGCCTTAGAACACTTACTCTCCATTATGATTGATGTCATCATATCGCAGAAAAAGGGAAGCATAAATGGTCTCAGTCAGGAAGCAGTAGATTGCAATCATGATGAGCAGCACCGCTAACTTGAGGACAGAATTGAGACGGAGAAACACGGCACAGGTCACCATGGCCAAGATACCGGTAAAGACGAAATACTTAATAAAGGAGATAGGAAATAAAAGCACTCTCAGTATTTTGCACCGACTTAGATCCAGGCTCAGAAATGGACAAAAGATACTTTTTTTGCTTTATGGGACCCTGACAAGAGGTTTGGTGGTTACAGATCCTTGGTTCGAATTCCAAAGGGGATTTAGATCAGGGTTAGCCAGACTATTGTAGTTCATTCCTTGGTTGCAGAATATTTAAGATGTAGCCATGTTAGTTTTGAACAATATGAAAAAGGGGATCTAGTAGTAGTAGCAGTAGTAGTAGTAGTGGTGGTGGCGGTGGTGGTAGTAGTAGAAGAGTTGGCTTTTCTACCCTGCTTTTCTCACCCATTTAAGGGGACTCAAAGCTGCTGACAAAGCTTTTCTATTCTTCTCCCCATAACAGAACACCCTGTGAGGTTGGTGGGGCTGTGAGAGCTCAGAAGACAGCTGTGATTACTCCAAGGTCATTCAGATGGCTTCATGGGGAAGGGCAGAATCAAACCCAGTATTCCAAGATAGGAGTCTGGCTCCCTAACCACTAGACCAAACTGCCTCCTTAAAGACTTAGAGAAGAAGTTGTGGCATGGGCTTTCATAAACTAAGCCTAGTTCTTCAGATGGGAGCTAATTCTAAAGTCTAACTATGCACTGTGTACAAGACATAGACAGACAGACAGATTAATCCTTTCATTTGTCTTGGCCCTTCCATCTGTCCTGGTTCTTCTTCTTAGGTTGGATCCAGATATTAGTTACGTATTCTGCTATATGTTGATATTCTGGAATAAAGCATGGATATTCTTGAATATCCATGCTTTATTCCTGAATATCCAAATATAGCAGAATAAGTAAGCAATTAGAGCCATCCTTCCAGTAGCCTCTTCTCAGGATGGTCAGTGAGTGACACAAGGGAGGTCTGCCGACTGTCTCCCAGCAATTAATCTTTAGAGCAGGGATGATTAACTGTGGCCTTCTATGGGATATTTATGGAATGATAGGAATTGTAGTTCAGAAAGATCAGTAAGGCCACAATTAGGCATACCTTCATTATGATCCATTACAGCATCCTGAAATGAAGGATGAATGAGCTTGCTTTTAAGAATCAGTTGATAGGTTTCGGTCAATTTTAACTGGTTTTTTTTTAAAAAAAATTTTAACAACAAGGTGGTCCATTCAAACCAAGCAAACCACCTATGAATCACTCTTGGCTCACTTGGTTCATTACAATACTCCTTGATTTGGGTTTGAATCGAATTCGATTTTCGATTAGTAGGGTGGTTTGGTTCCTATTCGAACATCCCAATTTGCTGCAAACTGAGAACTAACTAAACCAGTTTGGCTCATCTCTATCAGTTAATTTTCAGAACTCAAAACTTCCTAAGGTCCAATTTCATGGGGGAATTCCAAAATATTTTCCATGACATCATTGTTGTCATTAACTTCATTAGGGATAATTTCCAATTCACATTCAATACACTGTCGTTTGCATCCCACTGTAGCTATGATGGAAAGTACATCTATAAAATAAGCCACTCAGAAATTACCTCTGGGTAGGAGCAGATGTCTGTTAAATATTCAGAAGAGTTGAAAGTCTGATTCTTAAATGGCATTGGTTTGTCAAAATCACACCACAACTGTGGAAGGAGAAGAAGGAGAAGAAAATTAATATGCGTACAATATGCAGTTTTCTACTCAATGTTATAATTGTACAGGGTTTGGGAGAGTGGCAATAAATTTTCACCCTGACACTTGTATTAATTATTACTGTATATCTGTGTTAGGAAACAACTTGTGAACTTGTGCATGAAGCCAATTTCTCACATTCGATTTGAATTGAATGTGGGAAAATTCGGATTCGGCAGACTCCCCACCCACAAATATGGGGGGGGTGTCTTCATATTTATGCACGAATGTTCATATGAATATTCATGCATGAAACAAAGTGAACCCCCACTCATCCCTTCATTCCCTTCCTCCCCCCCCCACTCACTTATCAAAGTCACCATCAACGCCACATGGATGTTTCTCCTAGGCATATACAGAGCCACCATGGTTTCTCCAATGATAAAGGAGCACCAGAATGGAACAGGAGGCTGCGGTGGCATCTCTGGGCCTATTTTGGCACTTCTGGGTTTGAGCATGTAGCTCCCTATCTGGGGATCATGCAACGCAGTGGGAGCTGCATGTGCAGAACCAGAAAGCCTAGGAGAAAAGCATGTGGCAGTGGCAGCAGCAGTGCAATGAAAGGTAAGTGGGGGGGCCATGTGGGGAGGGGATGGTAGGCCCTGGGGGGGGGGTGATGGAAGGTCCCAGAGGCCTCCGGCCTTCAGCGAAGCTTCAACAAACACCAGATAATAGGGCCCCCATTCAATTCATCCGTGAATGTCAGAATTCATACATATTCATACAAATTCTGAATATCATAAATATTTGTGCATATCACTACTAATGAAAAACAGTAGATTTGGGGGTCAACACTTTCTGTTTGTGAAGAAGGAGCTAGACTGGTAGGACAAAGTTAGGTTTGTCATAAGAATGGGTGAATTCCCATTACAAGCTTAAAGCGGTTTCAAAACGGTTTCGATCCTCGCAGTCCCCACATCAGGTTGGCTTAACATGCTTTCTGCGTGTTAAATCGCCCCAAAGCGTTGTAAATGTTAACACTCATTTCAACAGGTCTTGCTCCGGTTCATACATTTGAAACGTTATACATTTCTTACTGTGGGAACGGTACAGTTTTAGTGGGATGAGAATGCATGTTTAGGGTTTTCCTCCCCCAATAGCTTGCTTCCAAAGATAGTGATTTCACTGTAAAAATCCACCCCTTACAGCAGCGGTTACACTGTAGCAATCGACCTGATAACAATGTTGCAATTTTGTGCAATTCTGGAGGTTTTGACCTTTAGAAAGGGAAAAGGAGGGAAAGCAGCTGCAGGTTCTGGGAGATGTGTGAATGTTTTTAAGTCTGTGGCTGTGGAGGTGAGCGGGCGAAGGGGGCTTGAGTTGCCGCTGCTGCTGTGTGCCCTGGGCAATGGAAAGAGGAGGGGAAAGAATCACTGGCTGCCTGGTGCCATTTTTCATCCATCCAGGCAAGCGGCAGCCATCCAGCCACCCAGCTAGGCTCCGTGAAGGGGTCCCTTATGGGTGGCGCGTTCACACCAGGAGGAAGAGGGCACGGCAGCCCTGAAAGCGGCTTTTAGAAAGTAGCCACTTGAGTCCCCCCTTTAGTCACATACGCCACGTACGATCCTCAGAATCCGGATCAAACACGATTAAGTTGAAAATAATGAGATCAGGCAAATTTGTGTTAGCATCCGGTTCTATTATTCCGGTTTAGGGAAATCGTATTAAGCTTGTAATGGGAATGCGGCCAATGTTAACTATTTGTGGATAATATAAAAAACCCACTTATCAAGAACCTTTTCTCACCTGGCTGTTTTTCAGTGACAGGTAGGTCTTTTGGTATTGGTACTTTATTCAACTTGGCTTGATGTGTTTGGACTGGTTGTAACCATTTGGGCTTTTTTTTAATACTGAGGATCGTATTTTCCTAATCACGGTGGCACCGTGAATTTAATGAGGAAAAAAATGTTAGTCTAGGAAGGTTGAAGTATGGCTAGTGGGGATTTAAAACCCAGTGCAGATGGGAACTAAACATCTGAAGAATTATCTATGGCTAGCAGTTTATGCAGCAGAATAATAAATGGGATGATAGCAGCAGGAAATAAATAAATAAATAAATAAATAAATAAATAAATAAATAAATAAATAAATAAAGAAAGAAAGAAAGAAAGAAAGAAAGAAAGAAAGAAAGAAAGAAAGAAAGAAAGAACTCCTACAAGCAGTAAAACAAAATTCTTCAAGAAATGATCAAAGACAAATCATTATGAAATAATAAAATGTTCAACACATTTCAGGTGAGCATTAAGATTTCTCAACACAGCATTTTTAACTACTGATAATTTCATTACGCTTTTTGCTGTGTGTTCTCTGCAATACTGTTTTATAGTTTATTCAATCAGATCTAATTTCATATAATTCCATTTCACAGATGCTTACTCTTAAACATACTCTGTTTTGAATTTTACTAAACAGATGCAGTTGAGGAGGCATTTGAAAAATCTCTGATGTGGCATTGATTTCTGTTTCATCTATCTTTTCACTTTATAGTCCCAATGCTATGCACGATATAAAATACAGTATAATTAAATCAAATAAGCAAAATGAAAATGTTGTTTAAAATGAAACTCAAAAGTAAATGTCACAAAAATCCATTAAAGAAACACAAAGAAGAGCTATATGGGAGCATCAGATGAGTTCACTAGAACTCTGAATTCTCAGGACTTATTAAACACTACTCATTACAAATATACGATTGATCCACCCTTACCTTACTGAGCTGGTCTGGAAGAACCAGCCCAACCAGAAGCTGTTCCAGTGACAACCTGAAGACTGTCTCAGTATAGTGTCCCACTCTGGCTCCGGAGATTGCATGACCACTTACAGGTTCTCTGAGCCTTTGGAATTTATGTTCCTAGTCTTGGTTTCCCTTGGGGACACATTTCCATGGTGCAATTTGGTGCACTGCTGGAAATGCATCTCCCTGTTAAATTAGAACAGGAAGGCATGCGCCCTTCCGCACACCTCCTTGGGCTGATTTAGCCATTCCTGGACCACTAGCAGACCCGAAAGAAACAGGTTGGCCAGTGTCTTGATCTAGGTGGCCATTTTGGCTTGTTAGACCAGGACATGTTCCATCACAATGCAGATGGAAAGACCCAGAAGATAGTGGCCTGAAGAGGACTAGCCCCCACCATAAACCTTTCACATGTAAGTGCAGAAATTGCTCTTGATAGGTTGATACTATGCCTTGTAGCCAAAAGCTATAGCTACTCACTCCATGGGTGTTTTTCCACTGTCACTTGAAGTACCCATTAAGTACCCATTAATGGGTACAAAAATGCCATTTCGTAGCCATTAATGGGTACTTAATGGGTACTTTTAGTGACAGTGGGAAAACACCCCATGACACAGAATATATAATTCTGTAAGTGTAAGTTGGGGAACAGGAAGCTGGATTGGTGGTGTTTTAATGTGGATTTATATGGTTTCTCACAATAGAAGGAAGGGGAAGTAGTCAGAAGAATAAGAGCTGGTAGGCTTGCTGGTGAAAGATGGTCTATCACTGTATTTCAGAAGACAGCAGTGAAAACAACTAAGTTACCTCATTTGTTCATAGAGGGGAGGAAGGGGCAGAGGAGGTATTAGACAAGTGGCTGAAAAATATCCACGGCACTGGATAGATTTACTCCAAGATCTTGCACCATATTTCTAGATCTAGGGGAAGGCATCATGTGATGGGCACACTGCATCTCACACTTTTTGCTCACTGCTCATACATTCCCATCAAGCTGTTCAGAACTTATGCAGGCTTCAGGTTTTCTGATATTTCATGTGGACAAGATAATGCAAGCTCAACCTTCTGTGAGCCAGTTTCGTCTAGTGGTTAGGGAGTCGGACTCTTATCTGGGAATACTGGGTTTGATTCTGCACTCTTCCACAAAGCCAGCTGGGTGGCCTTGGGCTAGTCACAGCTCCCTTCTGAGCTCTCACAGCCCCACCTACCTCACAGGGTGGTCTGTTGTGGGGACAAGAATAGAAAAGCTTTGTCAGCCATTTTGAGTTCCCTTAAATGGGTGAGAAGAGCAGAGTAGAAAAGCAATTTCTTCTTCTTCTTCTCTGTGGTATGATCAAAAAGTAAGATAAAGCCATATGATAGCCCAGCTTCCATTTGTGAAACACTTCCTTGAGGTGGGAAGAAGAGTTGGTTTTTATGCACCACTTTTCTCATCCTTATGGGGACTCAAAGTGGCTGAGAAACCTTCCATTCTTCTCCCCACAGCAGATATCCTATGACGTAGGTGGGGCTGAGGAAGCTCAGAAAAGGAGCTGTGACTAACCCAAGGTCACCAGCTGGCTTCATGGAGGAATGCAGAATCACCCAGGAGGCTAACAGATAAGAGTCTGTCCACAACTGGTCCACTTGGAACTTTCCCTTCCTACAAAACTACATTTTGATTCACTATGGATCAAAATATTATTGAATAGGATCAAAAGGAGGCTTCCAAGCAGGGGCTCATCCTTTCTGTCACGTCTGAGGCTCCAGTTTGTGGACCATCACAGTATGTGGGACCACTAAATGTGATACAGTAGTTCACCAAAATAGAGGACCAAGAGCAAAAAAATAAAAGATCTGCATAAAGTAATAAAAATGCATAAATACCTATAAAAATGCAGTACATTTTAATACATGTTATAATTAGAGAGGAGTGTAGACAGGCCACCATTTCAGTTTCCTATCTGAGTATTGAGTATAATAAACTTCAGAGCCTCAGTATTACACTTTAACTGAGATGTGTAGAAAAAATAATTTCCTTCTATCAGGTAGGACACATAGCTACTGAAAGCCCCTAGATCAGTTCAACCTGTCATCAGAATACAGGACCTTTGAGACATACGGAAAAATTGTCTTAGGTTTCTGCAACCCATTCAGAATAAAATTAGATTTTACTCTCTCATCTGAATCTCAGTTCCAAATGATAAAACCTCAGCTCTCTTCTTGGAGTAATTCAAGTGATAGATAGTCCAGGGCTTGTCGGCTTTCTGCTCATTAAGGTTTAGACATCAGACACGCAGAAACATGACAATAGATTAGGGTCATTTCTGCTAATTCAATCTGAATTGGATTATATTTATATTAGTCCTCCAGAAGCAGTATCATCTTGACCATCCATATGTAGCAGGAAATACTGACATATTGAGGAGAGCAAAGCCATAAGGATTTGTTAAAAATAGATTCATCTTCACAAGGCACAATTCAGCCTACATGTGATTCTACACTATCTTAAAGAGCTGATTAAATTTCTTGATGGTTGACAGCTCTGATTTTTTTAAAAAGCTATATTTAAATTTACCCTGGTACACAAACACATATGGTAGTAGATCCTGTGGCTGAGAAAATTGTCGGTCATAATATTTCAAAATGAATTTTCTCTCCTCCACCTTGTTTCTCTCTGCTGCCCTTCCAGGCATGCATGTATCCAGCCCAACGCCAAAACCCACAATGGTGCTTTGGGTCCTTACGATGTTGATGATGGCCCCAAGGAAATTAATCATAATTGAGGCAAAGATGATGACGTTTCGTGCCAAGTAGGTCTCGTTGATCCAACAGCAGGTCTTCCGGAGGGCAAGGGGTAAACATTTATAATCCTCTGCAGTAGTGATTAGCACAAGGGCTGAATGCAGCATGATCAGAATGGAAAACTGAATGATCATTGGTATCATCCTGTAGGAGAAAGAAAAAAAATGTGCACATATAATAATGAACCACACAGAATATTTAGGAGGAAGGGGCAGGACATGGTTTAAAAGTACAGGGTCTCGAAGGAAGGAGAAGGAATAGTTTAAGGGAACCTGGAGTGAAATTGGTTTATACCACAAGGAGTTGCAGGAAAGGTTTCACAAGTAAATTTTATTAAAATATAACAAATAAAATACATCAGAAAGAAAAAAAATCTAGTTGTGTTGTAGAAATACAAGGTATTTAGATGTGATTTAAGAAACGATCAAGGGGCTGGAACACTTCCTGTATGAAATCAGACTGTAACGTTTAGGCCTCTTCAGCCTGGAAAGATGGCATTTAAGAGGGGTCCTGAATGAGGTACATATAACCATGCATGGTATAGAAAAGGTGGATAGAGAAATATTTTTTTCTCTATCACACAACTCTAGAAACAGGGGTCACTCTACGAAGCTGATGGGCAAGAGAGTCAGATCAGACAAGGGGAAGTATTTCTTCACTCAGAGAGCCATCGGTCTATGGAATTTGCTGCCAGAAGAGGTGAGGACAGCAACCAGCCTACATAGTTTTGAGGAAGGGTTAGAGAAATTTATGTATGACAGATGTATCAATGGCTACTAGAACTGATGCCTAAGTACATCCTTCAGGCTGGGGGGACAAGTAGGATGCCTCTAAAGCCATTTGCCGGGGTTCCAGAACAGCAGGTTTGCCCTTGTCTCTGCTTGAGATGTCCATAGACAATTGGTGGGCCACTGTATGCGGCAGGATGCTGGACTAGATGGCTGTAGTCTGATCCAGCAGGGCTCCTCTTATGTAGATACACATTCTCTGCCCTTTGCTGAAATCTCATGAGGTTTTGTGTGATTTCTGCCATGTGGCCAGGACTTCCTGTCCCAAGGCATACTGAGCTTCTGGAAACAACAACACAAAATACAACTCTGAAAGTAACAACACACAATGTTTCCAAAGGAAAATAATGAACTTTCCCACCTATCTTAAATCATAGTGCTTCAGATAAACTGAAGGCTATCCAGAATCACGCTTGCTTGTGCCTTTCATTGTCAATAGTGGACCAGATATCAGAGAGGTACCTCAGCATTCTTAGGCCCTTTCTGCATGGATCTTTAATCAGGATTAAGGACCCAAGTAGAAAAACTGTAGGCCACATAGATATTCACATTAATGTGGATCTATGTGACCATGCCCCCAGCTGGAACATGCTGTCTGCTCTACAAGGAGCATGATCTTGATCAGGAAGGTCCTAATCAAGATTACTCGTAGTCACAATTAATTGTGACTATTGGGTGGGCCAGTGACCCTAACCTTGAACAAGGAGGCATGCTGTGCAGAGGCATACAAAGCATGCCCTGAAATGCCATCCCCAGAGGCTCCCTAGGCTAGGTACTTTTGTTCAGAATCAGTGGGTCAAGTGAGCCAGTTTGGTGTAGGGAGCCTGACTCTTATCTGGGAATACTGGGTTCGATTCTGCCCTCCCCCATGAAGCCAACTGGGTGACCTTGGGCTAGTCACAGCTCTCTTTTGAGCTCTCACAGTCCCACCTACTTCACAGGGTATTCTGTTGTGGGGAGAAGAACAAAAAGCTTTGTCAGCCACTTTGAGTCCCCTTAAATGGGTGAGAAAAGTAGGGCAGAAAGACAACTCTTCTTCTTCTTCTACAAATTCTGAACAAGGGTAGGTAAGAGCAGAATGGATGCGTTGGATGCGCTGAAGGAAAGGGCCTTTCTGCACTACCTCACTGTGATCCGAACAGTTGGTTCTGGACAAGTGAAGCCCACTGGTTCAGACCACAGAACAATAGTCCTGGTCCACACCAGCCCTGCACTGGCCCCTGAGGGCTTCAAAGGGTTAGGAATGAATCTTCCTAGCCTCAGAGCCTCTCAGGATATTCATTTTGGTGGCACACTTTGGTGTCTCACTGAAGTGGGTTCCTCAGTAATCAGGAACATGGAGGTGTGCCTTTTGCACACTTCTGTATTCTTGACTAGGACAAGCTGGTACACCAGTAGCCCTCAGTGTTGATGAAGCATACCAGTAATAGGGCTCCCATATTCCATGCTCCCATATGGAAGGGAACCTATAGTGAACCTGCTAGTAAGGAATACCAGGAGACGCTGAAAGGCCCAAAGACTATATATTTGATAGAAATGCTTTGATTTGGATTTTTGCATGCAAGAGGAGGCTGAACTACAGCCTAAATGGCTGCCTCCAACTCTGTTGAAAGTGCTTATTCCTTTCCTTTTTGAGAAAGTGTCATACACACTGAGGGAAAAGGAAGAATCATTTCCACCCTGACTCAAGCCATTTGCTCGGCTGTCTGTGATTCTGTCTGATGGATGTTTCTGCGTTACCTTGAAGAAGGAAGCAAACTTTGGATTGCGGTAATAAAGACGAGGACCATGAATGCACACACCAAGTTCGACTTGAACACTTCATCCCTCATCTGGGAATACTGAAACAGGAGATAAAACATAAATGGAGAAAATATAACTTTAGCTTCAATTGACAATATTGGCAAAGAAAACAAGACAGTTGGAGGCTTCTGGGAAATCAGCAAGACGCTGTGGTAAATTAACCAGCTTCCAGCAGTGAGATATTCTGGCTTTTTAGAATTATACAGAGAAGAATCATCCTGGAAGAAATTTACCGTGAAGGAGCCAATAAAGGGTCTTTGGCAGGAAAGAAGACGTCAACCACTCCATCATGCCAACAAGTTATACTTAGCTCATTTTGTAACACGATCAGCAACAAAAGGCGATTCTGCACTGGCTGTTATACCAGACCAGCAAGGATATTTGGGACCTCCCTTTTGCACACTGGTGATGGGAACTAAAAGGAGACCCCTTCCCCTTAGCCCCTCCCCCATGGACTGCCCCCCTAGTGGGCAGGGCCTCTCTTAAGCCACACCCACAACAGTGTGCAGAAGGGAGGTTCTTAGTCTGGTTTGGTGTAATGGCCAATGCAGAATTGCCCATGGAGAATTTTAAAATGGCCAGTGTCTGTTACTCAGATAGGAAGGAGGTTAAGCTACAGAAATGCTAGAATGGCTGGACCAAATGCAAGGTACGGAGTGTGCAAAGCAGGGGAGACTCTTATCATTTGTATTAAGAGATTTAATCCCACTCTTGTCACCAAAATAACTGTTCTTTCACATAAAGCATGGCAACTTCCAGATTCACAGGCAAGACTCCGCAGTGCCTTCTGTTTGAGAAGATGGCATAAAAGCCACATACAGATGCGGCCACTGAATGGGAACAATTTTAACCTCACCGGTAACAGGTGGGGTGACATTGTGTACTGGCTGCCAATTCGCTACCAAGCCCAATTCAAAGTGTTTACCCTATAAGGCCCTAAATGACTTGGACCCCACATATCTAAAGGAACACCTTCTTCCGTACTGACACGCCCATGCCTTAAGATCTGTAGGAGGCCCCCCTTTGCTGTACCACCATCCTCAGCAGCAAAAGGGGCAGGCACCTGGGATAGGGCCTTGTCAGTGATGGCCCTCAGGTTATGGAATAGTCTCCCCTTGCAGTGCAGGCACCCTCACTTTACCTGTTTAGGAGGCCTGTAAAGACGTACCCCTTTGCCCTGGCCTTGGGCTGACTAAATGGAGATATAGCTCCCCCCACACACACACACTTTTGTTGATTTAATATGTTCATATTCAGTTTTAAATGTTGTAACCTGCTCTGAAAACTTTGGGTTTAGGGTGGGATAAAGATGCAAATAAATAAAATGTAGATGTGTGTGTAAGTAGGATTTTTTAAAAATAACTCCACTGTTAACAAACTACATCGTTTTTCATCCACACTGATAAAGAGTTCCATTATGGAACAGAGATTGCTAAGGAGTGGAGAAGCATGCATGATCTCTATTTTTATCCCTCTCCACCCAGCAAAATATTCAGCAGATCAGCCCATGATCGGGAATCAGTGGAAACTTTAATATCCTTGGGATGTTGGAATGTGTCATTCATTGCTACTCATGCCAGTGAAAAGGTGGCAGGCAGACCTACAAACCTGCTCTGTCTTCGTCACATAGGAATCAACCTCCCCATACTGACGGCATAACCCAGGCTGAAGAGTGCCATCAGAATAATGGGATCTTTCGCTACAATAGTTCTCTCCCCCAAAATAGCTTTACTGTGTTATTTCTTTCGAAATTTTGGAGCAAGTACTTGAACACATCTGCCAATTTAGTGACAATTCCACAATCACTGCACAACAAACACCCTGTCTGGATGCTGCCCATGGACAGCTCCCCTAACAATGGGCTATAATGTTGAATGATAAATCCTATCTTACATTCTCATCTAATATTTTACTGTGATAGCAAGAAAAAATGCACCAGCATCTGGACGGCAGGTCCCTATTCTGGGATACATTCCAGAATAAGGCCTAGTGTCAAAAGGGCCTGAGTTAACAGCAGTCCTCACAGCTTGTAAATTGGCTTTAGGCTCAAGAGTTTGTACTCAGGGACAGGGAGTCTGTTCACATTTAACTCACTGGAATGAATAATAATACCATTCCAGTGAGATGGAGGTTAGGCATGAAAGGAGCTGTCAGGAATCCAAGCGCTGGTGCAATCCTGAATCCGACCACCAGCACTTGAAGTGTGGATGGCTCCACCCAGGTAGGCTGGATTGCCCTGGCAATTGCCTTAGCAACATCTGGGATATGCCTGGATTTTGCTATGGCCGTCAGGATGGTGTATGTGGCTGCACAGGAGCAACCAGGCTGCCACACCATTCACAGCTTCAAACTAGGAAGAGAGTGCAAGCGTTGCTGACTGAAGCTCACTAGTTGCTTCTGGTCAAGCTGTGGACAAGGTTTTACTTATCCACAGTTATGGCCAATTCACACATGGCCCAGTAGTCCACTTGGGGTGAGCTCTCAGAAGGAATGTCTGCACTTGAGGGAGCTGTTTCTTAACCAGAAATGGCTCCTTCTGCAAGAGAGCTCACCCTGCATGGACCATGTGTGGGGCACCTGCCTTTCTCAAGGGATGGAGCTGGTAACGCTCTAGCTGGCCCATTTGCACCTCTTCTGGTGCTGGAGGGACATGCGGCATGCCTGGTAACGGTGCCGTGTACGCACACCGGTGCCAGTACCAGCATTCGGACATGGCTGCTGTCTGGGCTGTCAGGTAAGCTTTGGGGAGGGTTAAGTATGCACTGAGCATCTGCATTTGCAGATGACTGTGCATACTTGGGCCATTTCAGCCTTTGCTTCCCAGGGATGGGAAGCAAAGCGCAAAAAGGCCCTTAATAAACACTGGGGCAGCTTAAGGGAGCCCTGGGATGCCAGCAGTGGCACTGTGTGCAGACAAATCTGTCTCAAGAGCAGCTGGAACCATTCCTGAATAGTATGGACAGCCCTACAAGAAAATGAAGCTCTTGACGGAAAGTAAAGATGCAGCTTTATGACAAACCTTTTTTAATCGCTGTAACAGTACAGTATTTAACTTTTTTTAGCGCCATTAAATAGTCACCATCTAGTAATAATATTTTACAATATCCCTCTGTTGGCACATCAATCAGCTAAGCTCAGATCCACTCACATGAAGTTCTCCCTAGTATAATGTGAAATTACATACAGCAAAATCATGTTATACAAGTCACTGCTAGGGATGTGCCCAAATATTCATAACTTTTGTTTTTGGTACAAATTTGTTATGACATTCATACATTGATATTCGAACGAATACGAATGTTTCAGAACATTGGTCTGAAGCTTCGGAACATTCGTGAAATGGGGAGGCAGGAAAGTAGCTGCACCAATCTCATCTGCAACAGATCCAGAGTGAATTTGGCATGATTTGAGAGCGGATTCAGGGCAGATTTGATATTTTCAGAGTGGATATGTTATGGGATACGTATTGGATATGCATGGATACAAATCAGATATATATTGGATACGTATCGGATACTTAACAGATATGTATGCATTTACATTGGATATTCATACAAATGCATTTGTATCGAATAGAATCCCAACCACATTCAAAAGAGATCTATTTGAACAAATATAAATTTTTTTAAATTCGGTTCGATATGAATCGAATAAAAAAACCCAATTCAGGTACATCCCTAGTCACTGCTACTAAATGGAAGCCAGCAATTAGAGGAATTGGTCATGGCTCCTGATTTCCCTCATGTGCTTTGCATCCCAGAGTGGATTCCTGGGAAGGAGCCATTATATTATATATTATACAAAGAACAGCGGTACTCCACATGTTGCAGATGAAGCAACAGAATGATTTGATTAAAGGAGTTCTAAATGAGGTCACTTTCACAGGGCAAAATAAATAATAATGGTCAAAAATAGGACAAAAGATGGGTGTTTTTCCACTGACACTAAAAGTACCCATTAAGTACCCATTAATGGGTACGTAATGGCATTTTTGTACCCACTAACTGTCACTTCTAGTGACAGTGGGAAAACACCTCATATTTGCCTAAGATTTGAATATAGTACATGCCTTTATACATACATTTTAGGAATCCGCATTTTTGTAAAGCAGCCATGAGCATACAAGGTAGAATGCTTGTATACAGAGAGTAAAAGATGCCTAATTGCAGGAGTCAGATGAAGAGAGAGAATTGCTCTGATGACACAGATAATATCTCTTGGCCACTTTGTGTTTGTTTGTTTTTTGAGAAACCAAGGTGAAGAAACCAAGGTAAGTACACATGGCCCTTTCTGCACTGGGTCTTATTCCAGATTATATTCTGAAATAGGAACTCGCTACCCACATGCTAGTGCAGACAATGGCAGACCCCAGGATGCAGATGGCATGTTCCTATTCCGGAATATAATCTGGAATAAGGCCCGATGCAGAAAGGTGCATAGATTTGTAAGGAATGGGAGGATGAGTATGGTGCACAAGTAGGATTGCATCTCACTACAGAGTTGAAGACTGTGACCAGCAGAAGTGCGGCACTGTTGCCATAGCCCTGTCCCATCCGTCTTTGGAGGATGGGGGGGGGGGGGGGAAGAATCCAAAGAAGGCCAAAAGGACACTGACAATTCACCAAGAGCTTGCTGGTGTGTGTGGCCGAGAGGCACCTGCACGAAGCACATTACACCCCCCCCTTCGAGTCGATTTCAACCAAAGGGGGGCAATGTTCAGTTTTGTGTGAAGCCCCCTGAGAATGCGGGGGGGGGGTGACCTTTGCATGTGAACATCCGCCAAATGTCTGCATGTGAAGGGAACCCCCACATCCCCTCTCTTGCTCCCCACTCACCTTTTGCAGACTTGCTGATTCCCAGATGGGGGGGGGGGCTCTCCAGCTGCATGCACACTTCCAGAAGGCCCAGTTGAGCCTCTTAAGAGAGCACAGCCACAGCCACACTGGCTACAGCCATGGCCAGGTTTTCAGGTAAGGGGGTGTAGCTGGGGGGGGCGGGAGATACAAGGCTGGGGAGCACACATTTAAATAAGATATTTTCTTGGTTTTGGAACTCAAATCCAAGAATATATGCTTACTTAAATGTCCCATTCATTCATTCATTCATTCATTCATTCATTCATTCATTCATTCATTCATTCATTCATTCATTCATTCACATTTCTATCCCACCCCATACCCGAAGGTCACTGGGTGGGTAACAACCATCAAAACAACAGATTAAAAACAGAAAATACATTAAAAGCCCTTTAAAAATTCAACAAATCTAAAACAACACACAACATGTTTAAAATGATGGTATCTGTACAAGGAGGGGAAATATAATAATCTCAGCCAAAGGCCAGGGTAAAGATATGTGTTTTCACCGCTTTCCTAGATATATGTAAGGATGGGGCATGATGCACCTTGAGGGGGAGACTATTCCATAGTCTGGGGGCCATCACCAAAGAGGCTCTCACCCGGGTGCCCACCAGCCTCACCGCTAGACCATAAAGCATGGGCAAGTCGGTATGCTGACCAGGTGCAGTAATAAGAGAGAAAATCAAGATATTTACTTTTCCATCTAATCTTTTTTAGTGGGACCTGAGATGATTTTACTTTCTCTCACTGCATTGATTTGTCCTTAAACATTTTACGGCTGTTTCAGCTTAAAATAAAAATAAAAATTAGGCATCTTTTATTATTGAGTGCTTACTGCCCTAGGGTGTTTATTAAACTGTAGAGCTTAAAATGTTTTAAAATAAAATGAATGCAATGATCTCTCACTATTTGCAATGGTTCCACTTTTTTCATTCTGCACAGGTCCAGAAATGCACAAATACATACATTGACTAGCAGTGGCTGCCCACTATCCTTGTGGACCCTCCCAAAACTGAATCTGGGACTTCCTAGGCAGAAAACAGGTGCTGTGACTCAAGATTATGGCCTTTTCTCAAAACAAGAGACAAGAAGGAGCAAGCAACTAGACGTGCTATAAATCTCCCATTCCAAGGAAAGTTCTTTCCTTCTGTAGTATGTTGCCATCAGTGTTTTGAAGCATTCCAGTACTGGGTTACAGGCTACATGGTTCATAGAAGCCTTAGGCCCTTCCTGCATTTGGGTGGGGCCTGCCATAGTCTGCACCAGCACGTGGACAGCAGGTCACTATACTGGGATATGCCCAGTGCAGAAAGGACCATAGTCCAAAGGAGTTGAGCTGGGTAGGAATTCAGCACTGTATTCAACCTCCCTCTTTTTATGAAGAACTTGGAACTCTGGTTGCTATCTAATCTGTAGTTGATAAGAACATCAGAGGACGCCTGCTGGATTAGGACACAGCCCATTTAGTCCAGCATCCTGTTACACATAATGGTCCAACAATTGTTTCTCAACATTTTCTCAAGCAGAAGTCAAAGGCAAAATTTTCACCTGCTCTTGATTCCCTGTAATTGGCCTTTAGAGTCATCCGGCTTATCCCTCCAACCCGGAAATGACACTTAGGCATCCATTCTAGTAGCCATTGAAACGTTCAGTGTTCAAAGCAATTCCATCAAATTTCCAATCCAAGACAGACTAATCACAACGTCTCTTGCACACAGTTTACTGTAGGTGCATGCCAGCTTTCAGATTATTGAAGCAGACAATTTTTCAAAACCTAATACGTAACCCCTGCCTCCACCCCATACCATATGTCCACTGACTTGAAAAGTTTAAACAATTTTAAAAGGATGTTTTTTTAAAAAAATCCTGCCTTGTACACTGAATCATCACATGGGTGTTAACTAGAAGAACCACAATGCAGATGGCTAGCTGCTTTAGCTGCAGTATGCAAAGGAGCAGGTAGGCAGCCAGGCAGGCAGGCAAATAGGAATGAAACCCCCAAACAACGTTGTCTTCACTAAATTCACTGGACATTTCAAAACAGTTTTCAGACGGCAAAAAGCATCTATCAAGACTCAGCTACCTTATGCTCCAGGCTAGAGTCTTTGAACATCAGGGAGAAAGGCTTGATATGCTCTCTTCGCAACTTATCGCCACTCCGCAAGTCGATGGTGTGCTCAATTCGCTTGTTAATTTCCTCGGGCCCAGACTGGACATGCAAAGCTTGCGCAAGATGGTTTGGAAGCAGATTTATTGAATTTCTTGTTAAGGCAGCCAGAGTCTAGGGGAAAGCACATGCAAAAAGAATAAACCTGCTAGTCCCCTTTGAGTTAAAAAGGCAATCTTTCCATTGTTTTCCTTTTAAACGATCACATCCCATTGCAAACAGTTAACAGCATTCCATGCCATTCATTCAACTGAGTGACTGACAAATTGGAAAAGAGAAGTTTGAACCACAAAATGCAAATAAGTAGAATGGGCTACATGCTCTTCTGGCAAGTTTTCAAGGCGCTTCAAGATCCACAGATCCATCTTTTTCATTTTTTAAAAATCAATCTCTCCAAGGAATGTATATCTATGGCCCTTTCTACACTTACCTCATTCTGATCTAGGATGTATTCGCACTTGGCTTTATTCTGGGACTTGCTGTCCACATGAACATGCAGGCTCCAGGAGGCTCCAGGTGAGGCCTACCAGAGTCTGCATTAGCACATGGACAACAGACCCCTGTCCTGAGATATATATATATATATTTAAAAGCCAAGTGCAAACAGGCGCCTGGATCAGTAGATTTGGAATAACTGGGCCTAACTGATCTGGATCATGTGGAGGTGTGGGCCAAATAAATAGTGTCTGCACTGATGACATTGATCCAGTCCAAGACCCTTCCTGCACTTGGCCTTATTCTTGGATATGTCTCAGGCCAGGGGTCTTTCACTCACATGCTAATGCAGATTAAGGTGAGCCTCGCCTGGGGCATCCTACGGTCTGTACAGGCATGCAGGCAGCAGGTCCCTTTTCTGGGATATATTCCAGAATAAGGCCAAATGCAGAAAGGGCCCATGCTTCCCTGTGGCTCCAAAGCTTACAGCCAGGCACCTAGGAACAAAGGTTTCTAGCCCTATGGCTTGGAGGAAATGTTTTTAGATGGTGGAACAGCAATCCCAAGTAGTTCCAGATCATGGAGGCGTGCCATCTGCGTGCCTCCATGATCCAGAAGAAGGTTCTTAGTCTGATTAAACAGAGGCTTTTCACATTACCTTTCCCGTCTGCTGGATAGGAAAGGAGTGCAATGATGACCCAATGTTGACTAGCGCTCACACTTGAGTGCTAGTCAACTTTACCTGCTACCTGCCCCTGGGATTAGATACTCACCTTAACTGTATCTTTTATGTATGTCGTTATGGCCTTACACAAATTTTCTTTTTTGAAAGGGGATATACAAATAAAAGGGGGGGGGAATGAAATTTGGAGGCAGCCTAAATCACTTTTTCTACCCCTAGAGTATCAGAAGCTTAACTGGGACAAACTATTTAGTCCCTCAAATATTTTGCAATAAAAGAGTTGCACTGGCTGCCGATTTGCTACTGAGCCCAATTCAAGGTCCTAACTTATAAGGCCCTAAATGACTTGGGCCCCAAATATCTAAAGGAATGCCTTCTCCCATATCTACCTGCCTGTGCTTTAAGATCTGGAGCGGAGGCCCTCCTGGTTGTACCACCACCTTCAGTAGTAAAGCAGGTCAGCACCCTGGAGAGGGCCTTCTCAGTGATGGCCCCTAGGCTACAGAACAGTCTCCCCCTTGAGGTGCATCAGGCACCTTCCCTGTATATGTTTAGGAAAGCAGTGAAGATGCATCCCTTTGCCCTAGCCTCTGGTTAAATGGGAATAGACTTTCTCTTCTCACTTGCAGACACTGCCATTGTTTTAATATATATTGTTACTGTTTTAATATATATATCTTGGTTTTAAATGTTGTTACCCACCCTGAGACCTTTGGATATAGAGCAGGACAGAAATGCAAATTTAAAACATGAGCAAGGATTCTGTTTTCCATTTTCTTTTTAGTAAAACAAACAAAAATTATGACCCTATTTCTAAATGTCAAAAATGCAGCAGAGTTTTGAGTAATGGCATGTTGAAGAACTGGCATTTTAGAATTAAAAACAAACTCCTAAGCTAAGGGACCCTCCAGGAAGCAGCAAAAACTTCGCTGCTTCTGTTGCTGCTGAACCAACAGCCATGTGATTGGTCACATGACCATCAATCATCATCATCATCATCATCATCATCATCATCATCATCATCATCATCATCATCAGCAGCAGCAGCAGCAGGGAAAATGCAGTTGAAAGCTGCTGTTTTATCATCAGCTTTTAACTTTGCACTTTACCTGGCCTGCAGAGCTTCGATTGTCCCATCTACCATGACAGGACGGGTGCTTCCGCACAGGCCCTTTAACACCCATTAAGCACACATTCCAATGTGCGCCTCCACACACGGGTCGCTAATTAGGACACTTCCGGTGAGGGGTGTCCGCACAGCGAGCCCATATTTAATGCGGATTTCGGTGGCAAAACCGGTTTGCTGCCGGAGTGTCCGCATTAGCAGGGGCAAAAAAGCACACTTCTGGTGGGTGCGTCTGCACCTATCCGGACTTAATGTGTGCTTAATGTGTGTTTCTTGCACGCCACATTTCAAGTGGTTTTGCGCTGTGAATCTGTATCCGTTTCAGATGCGGCTGCACAGTGCAAGTGTGCTCACCCATGGCCCTCCCCTGGCTCACCAGGTTTGGCTCCCCGGAGCCAAGCATGGCGAGCCGAGGGGCTCCTACTTTTCAGCTTGCCCTCGCCCCAGAAGCGGCGGATCGCCACTTTTGGAGCCAGGGCGAGCTTCCCAAAAGCCCGCCCTAGCCCACCCTGGGGAGAGCGTGGCAGATCCCCTCCTTACCTTGTCAGTGTCGGCCTGTTTCTGAGGGTCGGCACCCAGGATGCAGCGCACCTGCATCCTGCGCGTCTCCTGAGTGCCCGGGGCTGCTACTGGCAGCCCTTGCCCTTAGGAGGTGTTCTGCGCAGGTGCGCCGTCTAGTCAGATCCGCCGCTTCTGGGGTGAGGGCGAGCTGCGGCGGCGAGGTCCCCCAGCTCACCAGGCTTGGCTCTGGCGAGCCAATCGTGGTGGGCCGGGGGAGGGCCCTCCGTCCTGGATCGGAAACGGATGCCGTGTGTCCGCACAGCTCCCGCCTCCAATCTGGATCTTTGCCTCGTGTGCAGAGGCACGGGCGCGGTGTAGATCCGCATCTCTTAGATGCGGATCTACCCCATTAAACCGGATCTACCGGGCACCCGGAGCTATTAAAACCTGTTCCCCTGGGAGCCGGTTTTAATAAATCCGGGTGCCGGAGATCAGGTTTTATTTGCCCCTGTGCGGAAGCAGCTGATGAGGCTCTGCAGGAGCTCTGGCCTTCCTGCACAGCTTTCCCTGGTCCCATCAGGACAACGGGAAGTGGCTGCATAGTGAATCTGAAGGTTTAAGACAGCTTTAAGCTATCTGGACACACCCTCCAAGGCGCCATTAATGTTTCTAAAAAACATGCCATTCTCTCCCCCCCACCACCACCACCACCTGTTTTATATGAGGATGCAGTAAGTGGATCTCAAAGTTTTGTTTTGTTTCTTTTTTTAGACTGGGCAGCACAACAGAAATGTTCTTTGTCCCTGTCTGTTCCAGGTATGGCTAAGATCTTTCGATCCTAATGAATTCCAGCTTCCATTATCTCTAACCAGTACTGACTGGCATTAGCAAGTAATGACAGTAGCCAAACAACATCTAGAGAGCATCCCTGATTTATTATAGCAAGCACAGACATTTTTTTAAGAGAAATTATTCGCTACCTGCTCTGTCTGACGGTTAAACTAAAGGTGGTTTACAGGTGAAATATTTGCTCCATCACTGAAGAATGTATACATGAAGACAAAGGACGATTTTGCACTTCCCTTCCCACGGATGGCAAAGGAGTACAATGACCCAACGTTAACTATCACTTGTACTTGTGAGCACTAGGTATGTTAGAGATTTTGTTAATAAGGAAACAGAGCTTGCACATGGCAAGTGCACAGAGAGGTTCCTGGTACCCAAAGACAGAAGAAGACAGGTTCCCAGTTGCATTCCAAGAAGGGAGGTTTTATTGCTTAATGGTTGCAGAATAAGCACAGGTTAATAATATGCATGGATAAATGCTGGGTAGATGCATGAGTATATGAAAATAATACATGTTAACATCTTAACTGCTAAATATGAATAATGCTATAGCCCCTACATTGTTGCTAAGAAGCAGAGCAGATACACAGGTTATACCATTGCATTATGGATTGCATGTTAAGCAGATATACTTGTGGAAAGCCGGTGATGTCACTGAGAGAGACAGAAGCCATGTGTGCGTGT
The DNA here is from genome assembly GCA_023333525.1 of Aspidoscelis tigris stejnegeri. NCBI lineage: Eukaryota > Metazoa > Chordata > Lepidosauria > Squamata > Teiidae > Aspidoscelis > Aspidoscelis tigris. The sequence continues at coordinate 12,143,594 of JALMGA010000004.1, read as the reverse complement.
TTGGCCTATCTTGGTAGAGACCAGTCCTGTGTTGCAATGCCCTGCAGTTCTCAAAATATCACTCTAGCTTCTCACGGGAAATGACACCCTGTTGTGACTAGGAGCAGAGATTATGGCACAGCTGTAGAGCTGTTATTCTATTTTCTGCAGGATATTTTCCCAACACAGTTACCTGCTTTTTGCAGTTCTAACAAGGTAACCACAGCCCATTGCCCATGTAGTCGGTCACTCACCTGTGACCGATCCAGGGGCCAGTCCTCTTCAGCTTACTGCCATTTTGTTTGCAGCATCCTCTGTGAGTCTGCATGCATCAGTGCCAACACAATGACAGTGCTGACCTGTGCATGCACAGTTGCATCTATGTTTGCCAGCACACTTGTGCAGCACCTCAGACTACCTCAGAGCACTGGTAAGGGTGAGGATGCTCGCTGCTGGATGTGCCAGGTAAGCAATTAGTTAAAGTTAGTAAAGGTGTGAAGCACGATTTCATGCTCCACACCTAGTGCATGATTAGGGAACTTCTGGGAAAGCAGGGCGTGCCTGGAGGCTGTAACAGCCTCCTCAAGGTGCGGATGCTCTTCCCCAGAAGTCCCCTAATCATGCACTATGGACTGTACTGTGAATAGGCCCAAATATTTGACTCTTTATTCACAACAGTCTGGTGCATCAATATTTTATTTATTTATTTATTTATTTATTTATTTATTTATTTATTTATTTATTTATTTATTTATTTATTTATTTATTTATTTATTTCTATCCCGCCCCATACCCAAAGGTCTCTGGGCGGGTAATGACGGAGTAAACAACATATTAAAAACAAGATACAAATTACACTTATTGGCTTGAACAACTAAATAGGAATGGGTCATGGAGTACATCTTCTTGCAGCAAGTTCTACAAGAAAAAGTAAGAATAACTGGAAATATCATTTTTATCTGCCCAGACCACATTCCTGTGTGCAATGGAACATGGTTCAGGCATGCGAAAGCAAAGGTAAAAAATGATGTCTTGCTCTGTTCCATCTTGGTGTCCAAGATCCACTCAGTAGGGGAGTAAAAGCTTAACTGCAGAGAAATTTTAAATTTGCTAAATTTTTATTCCTGTATTGAAGTGATTTGAGGATGCATAGATTATGCTGAGATATTCAGAAGACCTTCACTCTTATTGAGAACCTCTTTAAAATTTCTTCCGTGTGAGCTGCAGGTATATCCAGAATCCTCTAATTATGCACTGTTTCCTGTTTAATCAGTACTAGGAAATGTTGATTACTAGTCTTGGAAGAAAGAACTACATAAAACAATGATTTGAAGTTGTTTTAATACCTTGGCTCATTCCAAACCTAGTAAGAAGCATTCTCCAAGTTCAGACAAAATGGAATGCTACGATTCATTCAAGTCTTCTGGGTTTAATTATGGCTTGCAACAATGAGCAGTACAAAACAGCAATGCGGGGGGTGGAGAGCTTGCTAAAAAATGATCTCTCTTCCAATTTATAGTGTAATTCAATTTTTTATATATATATATATACAGCTTAAAAATTCAGGCAAACGGAAAAGTCAAATAGACTTTGAAATAAGGTTGGAGTGGCCTTAAGATAGATACATTCAGAAAAAATAATTGCAGGCACTAAAACCTCCACCTAACCATCCCTTTGGAAACACCCTAGATATAAATGGATGCTTCCACACTTACCTATCCATGGTTCAAACCAGTACGTCTGAACCAGCCAGGCCCATTCGTTTGACCATGGCAAGTCATGGTCTGGAACAGCACCATCTGCACATCAGTAAAGGTCCACACTAGCCCCCTCTCTGACCTTGAAGTGCACCTGAGTTCTGAGGCCAGGCTCTGATCTGAGGGTTGGGATCAAAGTTCCCAGCCTTGGAGCCTTTGGGGGACATATTTTCAGTGACGCACTTTGATGTTCCCCACTAGTGCCCTTCTGTATGCCTCCCATGTTCTAAACCAGGGTATGCTAGTCCACCAGTAGATTCATTTAAGAGGATTACCTGTGATCCCAATTAGGACCTCCCTGATCTGGATCATGTACCACTGAATGCTGACAGAGTATATTAGTGGGGAACAGAGTCTCACAGATCATTGGGGTCCAGAAGCTGGCCATGGAGGTTCTTGATTAAAGGTAAGTGCAGAAAGGGCCTTCTTTTGTCTTTAGTAGGGATGTGCATGAATATTTGTGCTATTTGTTATTTGTATGAATAATGACATTCACAGATGAATCTAATAGGTCCTACGTTCCCACAATCCCTTGATGGAGTGTTGTGCATGCAGGACCAGAAGGCCTGTTTTGGTGCCTGAAATGGGCCCAAAGATGCCACCATGCCCTCCGTAAAAGTAAGCAAGTGTGGCAGAGCAGGGGCCCACTGTTACATTGTCCACCATGATTTTGGTGCCCTTTGAGCACCAAAACAACACTTCCGGGTTTATGTGCACAGCTCCCCATCCAGGGGTTGTGTGATGGGGGTGAGAGCTGTGCGTGTAGAACCGGAAGAGGTGTTTCAGGCAGGTTTCAAGTGGCACACAGCAGCTGCAGCTGGCGAGGTGAGAATTCCAAAATGAAGGTCTCCTGAGATGATCACTGTGAAGCCATATTTAATCTAAGCCACAACAGCTTTATGCTACCAATATTTTGCAGCTGACCTTTGAGATGATTCTGACCATTGCAGGAAGAGCTGTAATCTCAAAAATGCACAAGCAATGGGGCAAACAGGAACAAGAAACAATGGTGCAGATGCTTGCTACGCTTCAAGGTCTTTCTCTTGCTACACTTGCAAGGTCTTTCTATTTAGCCTTCAGTAGACTCTTGGAGATAGGTACCACTATACCAGTGATGGAGAACCTTTTGAGCTCGGTGTGTCAAAATATGCAAGAAAACCTAGCTAAACTCAGGTGCTGTGTCACTTCTAGAAATATCCATAATTTTGTGATATTTGTAGCTCTAGTAAAAAAGTTATATTTTTGATATATGTATTTTATTAAAAGCAAAAACAAATAATTCTTTACATTAGTAACTTTTTTTGCTAAATCTTCAATTGAAAGTTGGTATTTCATACACTTCAAGAACAAGCAAGCACTACACGCCCAGGTCCCAGGGTGACCAGGTGTGTCACCCAAAAGGGCTTGGCATGTCACCTATCACATGCGTGTCATAGGTTGGCCATCACCGCACTATACTATATTAACTCTGGTTTTATTTCTAAACAGGAAGGAGGTCCTTCCCTCCTTCCCTTGCATGCAATGTATTCTTGTATCACTAAATAAATGAAGATTTGCTGTGAGCTAAGCCACAGTCAGATTTTATTTGACCGGGGGGGGGGGAGAGTTGGGAAGGGAAGAGTGGGTGTGGGGGTTTCAATTTGTTTTGTTCATGAATATTCATTCAAATATCCATGCACACAGCTGAATATTCCCACATCCAATTTGCATCAAATCAAATGTGGGAAATCGGCTTCATCCACATCCCTAGTCTTTAGGATATTCTACTCTATTTTATCTATCACATAAACAACAAGAACATAAAGATTTCCCATAGTTTAAAAGCCAGGCACAATCCCTAAGTGGGTAAGAAATAAGTCACCCAACAGGATGACCTAGCAAGAAGTCCAGATTTGCTTTTGTGGACAGGGTTCATAAAGCAGGACTCAATGTCCCAAATAGCCTAAATAGTCTCTTCCACTCTATGGGCATTTCTGCACTTACCTTTGTTCTGGAGTATGAACCCTATGTCTTCTTCTGGGACTCTTCTGTGTGTAAGTGTGGAGCAGAGAGGTTCCACACACTGCTGGTACATTCTATCAGCTTTAAACAGAGTGTGATTCAGATCAAGAAGCTTGATCAAGATGCTTTTGAACTTGATTACTGGTAGACCTGATTAAACAGGCCTACTTGCATACCAGCAAGGGTGATCTGAATCAGGAAGGCATGTAGAAAGCTTGTGTCCATTTCCCAGACAACCAGTAGATCTACTTCAATGGTGTACCAGTGCAGGGGCTGGTCTGGATAAGTGCTGTTGTGCAAACGGCCTGTTCCAGACAAAACCTTTCCATGTTCTGGACCAGTGGGCCTCACTGGTCCAGACCCACTGTTCGGGATCCTGGAAAGTCAAGTGCAGAAAGGCCCAATAATCCTGTGTATATGTGTGCATGAGTGAGCATGTGAGAGAGTTGACATCTCTCCAAGCCTTTTCTGCTTTAATTAGTAAGTTCAGCTCTTGAGGATTGAACTAGTTGACAGCCAATTCCAGCATCCAGTTTCCAGTGATCCACAAGTGTGCTGAGATGGTTCTCTGCCAGTTCATCTAAAGCATCCATTTGGATACCATGGTCCAAAGTTCTAATCAGCTTATCATGAATTTGTCTAAGGACTTACCCTACAAATCCATCAAAACTAATAGCCATCACCGACGATCTTGAGCATGACTGATGTGTGCTAAACAGGATGGTTTGCCAAAATAAACGACACAATGTAGTAAAGCAGACAGAAACCGAGAGAAATATCTACTCAGTGTTCTCCTTCCCTCCCTCCCTTGAGCTGCAACTTTTTCCCATGACTTTCACTTGAGTTTGGCCAGGAAGTGCAATGCAATTTCCCCTTCCTCTCACCTCCCGCTTCCTCTCCACTGCAGCTTAGACTTTCTATGAAGAAGAAGAAGAAGAAGAAGAAGAAGAAGAAGAGTTGGCTTTTCTACCCCACTTTTCTCACCCATTTAAGGGGACGCAAAGTGGCTGACAAAGCTTTTCTATTCTTCTCCCCACAACAGAACACCCTGTGAGGTCAGTGGGGCTGTGAGAGCTCAAAATAGAGCTGTGACTAGCCCAAGATCACCCCACTGACTTCCTGGAGGGGTGTGGAATCAAACGCGGTATTCCCAGATAAGAGTCCAGCTCCCTAACCACTAGACAACACTGTCTAAATGGCGATTAGTGGAGGTTCGGATAGTAGCACATGGTACACAGAATGGCTGCAATGGAAGCATGGAGCAAAATGCATTACCTTTGCTACCAGATGACTTAGCACTATTCTAGGTGTATACCAAGACTTTGAGGTTGTCTAGGTGTGCTCATTTTCTCACCTGAATTCCCTAGCAGAAGCACATTTTCCCAGGATCAGGGAATGTCTCTCTAGGGTTGCTCTTTGTCCTGAGGCCAATTTGCATTTGACCTGCCTAGTGCATGCTGGGGTAGCTTCTGGGAAGCACCATCTACACTTGCAGGAGGTGTTTCCTCATCAGAAACCTCTCCTGCTATGCCAGCAGCTACTCCAGCAGCTACTAGTGGTGGTGCAAAAAGTTAGCATCCAAAACCTTACCTTTCCTGGCCACCAGAGAGAGCCTTCACACCTCTTCTGGTATCAGGATTAGCTGCATAAGCAAACATCAGCCGACTGGAAACACAACTGTGTGTATGCAATATGGCACAGGTGCGTTTGCCTCGAAGGAGAAGACTGCAGTGCCTGAAGCCACACTGATGGTGCCCAGACATGTGTCCAGCCCCAGGTCAGTGTCTGGGCACATGAGGGGTTGGTTTGGCTTGCACTAGTGTTTGCGATTGCAAATCTGAATGCTAGTCCACACCAGTAGGGATGCATTATTCCCATCTTGCAGATAGGAAGCAAAGTCCCTGGAGTTGACAGTGGACAAGCATTTTGGGTGGCACACAGGCATACCATCAACTGAATGGCTTGAGTTGCAACCAGAATTCCAGTGCTATTTTTTGCCCCCTGTGGACAGTATTCTGGTTGCAGACTGGCTCCAGTGGCCTCAGAGGGTAATTATAAACCATGACTGTCACTTGGGCTTCCTTGTTTTAAGGAAATGAATGCTCCCCAAAACCAGAAATACTCCTACAATGTAAAGACAGACAATGTGCTATTACAGCAGTAAATCTAGCTTAATGAGAAAGCACATTTAGGGGATCTCACTTGAATTAGGGTCTGCTAACAATAATACTCCTTCAACATGTATATTCTGTACGGACAGCTACTACAACTCTGTTATCGATGATGACAAAGGGCTGCAGCATGAGCCAGATACAACCAGGCCAACTACATACAAGGCATGCCTGTGAACCAGGTGGCTTATATAATGGGGAAGAGTAGAACCCTGCCTAACTTTCTGTCACAGGGCCCTAGAGGTAATTTCCCTCCTAACACCTCAGGAAGGTTTTTCACTCCAGGTCAAAAACTTGAGATCTGAGGCTTAGGATAACTGGCAAACTAACTGATGTTTGCTGAAGTTTTAAACTCTTAAGTTGTAAGTGCTAAATTGGACGGACATTTTGGACAAGAAGGGCTAAGCATGCCTGGAAGAGGAAATGGGGAAAGGTGTCATCATGGATCTAGAACAAAGTGAAAGAGAAGGCAAATCAGGGAGCTCTCTTCTTCCATGGTGACTCATCAATCTTTCCAGTCTGGCAGAAAGAATGGTGTCCTAGGGCGTTTTAACCTTTTCTTCTTTAATTTTGTTGAGCAGGAGGCCTTCCCCAGGGATATTTTGTTAGGAGAAAAAAACAAAACCTAGCAAATTCTACAGACAACCTAGCCAAGGATGCTGAAAAGGAAAGCAGCCAAAGCAAGTTCTGACCCACCAGAATACATGCACACGACAGTCCAGATCTACAGACATAACCTAAACTATAGATAAATAATGAAGATGAAACTCTTTACCCAAGCTATTAGTGAACTGAGTAGTTCTTCGCCCAGCACTGTAATTTTAATCTTATTTTATCTGGCCACGGAGCCCCTGGGGGACCCAGTTCAGTGTTGCAATTTGGTGTTCCATCAAAATGCCCCCCCCCCCCATGTTATAGTGGAACATGGCTGTGTGCTCCTTCTGCGTGTTTCCATGACCTGGATTTCCACCCACTAGTACATTGGTGATCCTGATAAATGTAGTCCAGGAGCGATCTGGATCTAGACCCTACAGATTTGGAGTATGCTCCCACCCATCGGGTGCAGACAGAGCATATTAGTGCAAGAGGAAGCACTTAGTGCACTTACAGGTGCAGAACACCAACAAGTTCAGAAAGGCCGTAAGGCTGCATCTCAGTTGAGTTTAGAAAAAAATAAAGTGGCTCAAAAGTGGTTTAGAGATGATAGCATCCACATGCTAGTGCCTCTAATCCATATTAAGGGCTTTAATATGAATTAGAGTTGGGATGAGAAAACTACTATCCACATGCCATCATCTCTGAGCTGCTTTCAAGGCCCCCCACCCCCATGTGTGGGGATGTAACCTCAATCATGTGCTCTAGCCATTGATCTATGGTCATTCGATTTTGTTCCTTCTTTGCTATTTTACCCTGGCTGATGGGGAAAAAAATTTTTTAGGACCCTCTGTGTGCTATTTATCTCCCAAAAATCTGCTACTTCATCTGCTGTTTTTGAGAACAAAACCCAGTTCAAGCCAACTGCACTGAAAACACCCAAGCAGGCATCACTCCATTTACAACTGCTGTGGAAAACTGAGCAAAGCTGAGCTCCTGATTATTTGCCCTTTAGAAATCTCTCTCTGTGTGTGTACACACATGTGCTTGTTAGAGGCTGTGATTCAATTAACACTCCACTGTATATAACATTTTATTTTTGCAAGTCTGATCGTAAGAACCTTGGCACTTGATTTTGATACATAGGTTAATTCTGACCTGGAGTGTTTTGCTTAATCATCTGCAGTCACGTTAGCAAAAAGGTTAAGCAGAGATTTGTCTCCTCCGAGGCTTTCATGCTGGAGACACAAGAAAACATCCTTACATAATGGAGAACATTAATGGGGGAAACTGGACTCACATGCTGCTTTCCCACAATGTTATCAAAAGGAAGTTCCGGGCTCCACGACCCTTCTGTGAATGTCGCCCCACTATTTCTCCGGTCTGAGGTCGCCACGGATTCCCTGACAATGTCTTCAGGCAGGGTGAGCAGGCTCTCTTCAGGCTGCTTGATCAAGTAGGTCTCAATGTTGTGTTTCCTCAAGAATTCGTTGCGCTCTTTGCCATGTCCTTCTTCAACTTTATAATCTCCATTTAGGCAATCCAGAGTAGCTTTGGATATGTGGATTCTCCTGCAAAGATACAAAATGGCTTGGCTATGGCATTAATATAAGTAATACCTAAAGACAATTAGGTTGCATTTGAACACTGTTTACAATGTGTGCAGATAGAACTGTAGATGCCTGGATAGAGAATTCTAAGTTGGGGTGGGAGTAGCAGCAGCAAAATTCTGCTATTCTGTCATTCCCTGAATAACACTACGGTTTGGTTTCCACACCAACATGTAGAGCAAAATGGTGTCTTTCTTTAAATTAATTTATTATTTTTCTATGCACACATAATAAAGAAAGGACAACACAACATAGTTACAACAAAAACACATGCCTCCCTCTACCTTTAGTGCACTCAGCTGACAATGCCATGTAATTCTTCTCATTTTACTCTATTTTAATTGGATCAGAGAAATAGTCTTATTATTTCATCTCCCAAAAATTCTGGGGCTTGGAGTCTCATTGAATAGTTCAATAAATCTTTTCAATTGTCCTGTGACTTCGAACGTAGCTTCAACCCTTGGCTTTTAAATCATCTTTCCTGCCTCCCCCCCCCCAAATCTGTATTGTTCTATTAGATACACATGCCATTTATCTAATGTCCATTTAGTACTATCCTTCTATCCAAATACAATTGTAGATTGTGCAGCATATATCATTTGATCAAATAAATACCGCTTATCTGCTCTTATTCTCCCTGTTGTCACAAGAAACAAAGATATTTGTATATAAAATATTGTTAATAATTTTCTGAATAGTTCTCCTTTTAATACTATCACACTTCCACCAAAGCAAAATGGTGTTATGCTAATAATTGACTCCTATGAAGAACCACATCATAAACAAAGGCATTTTACCAATCATGAAACCATCACCTGCTCTTGATGCCCCAGTGGCTTTTAGAGGCATCCTGCCTGTCTCTCCAACCTGGAGGCAGTACTTAGGCATCCATTCTAGTAGCCATTGACTCAGCCATCTTCCATGAGTTTGTCTAACCTTTTCTTAAAGCCATCCAGACTGTTTGCTGTCAGCAGCTGGGTGAAAAAAAAAACTTCCCTATGTCAGTCCTACCACCCATCAGCTTCAAAAAGTGACTTCTGGTTCTAGAACTGTGTGATAGGTAGAGAAATATTTTTTCTCTATCCACCTTTTCCACATTATGCATGACTTTGTCTACTTGAAACAGGTCCACTCATAAATAACATCTTTAAAAGATATCCGGGTAGCGGCCAGCTGGAACGTTAGATGGGATCCCTAGCTTCCAAACATGTAGATTCTTACCCACAACATCTCCATCTGGTCAAGATTCAGCCTCAGTACATCGGCCCCATCCAACCCATTGCCAGCATCCAGGCACCAGTTTACAGCATTCATAGCCTCTCTTGTTCCAGATATGATGGAGCAAGAGAGCTGAGTGGCACCTTATGACCCCAGACAATGCCAAACAATTTCTAAATGCATTAGTGACCAGTGGGGATGTGCCTGAATATTCATAAAATTTGATATTTGTATGAATTTGTACTAATTCAGACATTCGTATATGAATAGAATGTTACAACATTCGTGCATTAACATGCATATGAATACAAATGTTTCGGAACATTCGTGAAATCTAAATCTAAAGGAGCGCCTTCTCCCGTATCGACCTGCCCGTGTCTTAAGATCTGCAGGAGAGGCCCTCCTGGTTATCCCACTGCCTTCAGCAGCTAGGCGGGTGGGCACCCGGGAGAGGGCCTTCTCAGTAGTGGCGCCCGGGCTGTGGAATGGTCTCCCCTTGGAGGTGCGTCAGGCCCCTTCTCTGGTTATGTTCAGGAAGGCAGTGAAGGCGCACCTCTTCACTGAGGCCTTTGGCTAAATGCTCTCTATGCTTCCCCCCTTGCAAACACTATTGTTTTTTAAACTGTTTTTGTATCGTTTTTATTGTTGTTATTATTATGTTGGATTTTAAACCTTGTACGGGTTTTAGTATAGTCTGATACAGGTTTAATATGTTCATTTTAACATGCCCAGAGACCCTTGGGTATGGGGTGGGATATAAATATAAATATAAAATAAATAAATAAAATAAGTGGGAAAATGGGAATGTGACTGTTCAGGTCACATCTGCAAGGGATCAAGAACGCTTTTGACATGGATAGAGAGTTGATTCAAAGTGGATTTAGGGCAGATCTGATGCTATCAAAATGGATATATTACTACATACATATTAGGTATGTATGTCTTTGTATTGGATATTTGTATGAATTTGTACAAATGCACTCAGATCGAATAGAATCCTACCACATTCAAAGGGGATCTATTCGAACAAATATGAATTTTCTTACATTTGATTCAATATGAATGGAATGCAAAAAAACCCATTCATGCACATCCCTAGTGACCAGCTTATGTTTCGTTGGTCAAGTGCACATTGCTTTACTTTAGGGATGAACACAATTTCAATTCTCATGCTCATTTCATTGTTGAAGTGAACTCATATCTGCTTGTTTTGCTGCTGAAGTGTTTAATTGTATTTGGTTTTGCACTGGTTAGGGTGCAAAACCCTTTCATAAGCAAAACCAAAGCAAAGCATGAATGTTCAATCAAATTGTTCATGTTCTTATGCAGGAGATTGGTTCAGTCCTATCGAATTTTTGTATGTGAAAGCACACGGTCATTTTGATGTGGATATCTGCGAACACGAACTATTTGATATAATTTCTGAACATGAATCAAATTTTGCACACCTCTGCATTTCTTGCAAAAGATTTCACAGAAACTTCAAACTCATTACATCTTCACTATTTTCGGCAAAGGCACAAATTCCTTAATTGTATGCAGCATTCATACTTCCAGCAGACGAACATAACATCTTGGTATTAAGCCGCAATATTTCAGCAACATATGAGAACTTTCAAAGTAATGAAAACAGGTGGACTTTAAACTGATAATTCAAACCAGAATTTTGCAAGGAGTTTTGTGGCACAACAGATGAAATGTGTGACAAAGGCAAGCAAAGCTAGAAGCTCACAGGCAGATGCTGAGAACCTTCTTTCCTTCTGTTTCTTTTTATTCACACCACCCAACCTTGCAACTGCAATGTTTTTTTCTGTGCTTACCATCATTAAATTGGGATCAGTGGGTCTGGAGCAACCGGACTGTGTTCACACCTACATTTTAATACAAATCTAGTCTACTTTCAGAGTGAGATAATGCATTGGCAAAGTGACAGTTTGTTTGCTTTTGGCTTAACCTAACTGAGAAAATCCCTCTGTGGGTTCGACAGTGTGGAAAGAAAATGACGAGCCACTTTCCTTATCTTCTTCCATTTTGAAGGTGGACCGAAGCTGGATTAAAACAGGTGAAAATGCAACACTGGAAGTGTGGGTTGAATCAGCACCATCTGCACTGACAGTGCCAATTCAGTCCATGCCTGCTTGTGGCTGGGAAGCTCATGTGAGTTCTCAGCAACTACCCCACACCACGTGCTACCTGCATGGCTCCCATGATCCAAAATAAGCCCCTTGGTCCTCTTGTAAATCTCATTAAACAGGTCTACAAGAGATCTGGATTAGGGGCCTCTTAATTTGGTTCCTGCTCTGTCTAGTGGAGCCAGACTAATGGGGGTAAAACCTCCTTGATCTGCATTAACATCTGGACGATGAAGCCCAGAAACTGGACCAGAGGCTCCTAGATCCAGATCAAAAGGTAAGCACAGAAATGGCTGCAGTCTTGCAATTTTAGCCTGTGTGCAATTCCTGGGGCCTTTCTGCACTTAGCTGATTAGGCTGGTAAACGTCTGGTAAAGGTGGACCATTGTCATAAGGAAAGCTTCCCCAAAGTGTCCATTATTGGCCAGAAGCACAAATGGTCCTCCCATTTACCAGCCCACACCGCTGTATCCAAAACTGGAAGTTCCACCTACTTGCTGCTGTGACTGGCTGTTCTGTGACATGCTCAGATGCCATTGCAGAGGGGCATGTCTGAGCAGAGGGACATATTGTGGCTGATCATGTCAGCACTAGGGATGTGCACGAATATTCAAATGCATCTGAAATTCGATTGAATCAACCAAATTTCAACATTCAAATTCAAATTGAATGTCCTTAAATTCAAATTTAAAGATTTGATTCGAATTTCAAATTTTGAATTTCAGATCTATTCGTTTGAATTATTTAGACATTTGTATGCGTATGGGTTCCTACACAATGAGTACTTGAAGATCCGCATTTTTCCCGCACCCCTACGCATTTGTACAGATCTGTACGGGATGAAAACAAGTTGCGTACGGGATAACTACGGAATGCATACAGATGTGTATGGATGCATAGAGATGTGTATGGACCCGGGGAAGATGTGTATGGGCATCTATGAATGTTGTCGACATTCGTAAGTGCAAGTTCAAATGAAAAATTGGAACAAATAGATTCGAATTTGCTTAATTCAAAGCAAATTTAGTTAAATTTGAATTTTAAACATTCAAATCTAATTGAATTTTTGGGTATTGATTCGAATTCCAAAAATTGCATTCGTGCACACCCCTAGTCAGCACCTATGATCAAAGTCACAGCACCCACTACTTGGTTTCTAATCAAACACCTCTCTTGTGGCTCAGTGACCAGATGCTACTCCCAGGGATTAGTGGTCTGGTCATGTCAGAGGTCAGTGATCAATCACGGCCACCAATGTGCCTATGTGGATGCCACCTCACCCACCCACCGGCTGCAGGGAACCGGAAGAAGAGAGAATGGTTATTATTTGTTTGTTTGTTTGTTTGTTTGTATTTCTATCCCGCCCTATACCCGAAGGTCTCTGGGTGGGTTACAATATTATATTAATCTTAGACAGGTCCCTGCCCTCAGGCTTACAATCTAAAGAGACAAGAAACAAAAGGAACATGGTGTGGGAGGGAACAGGGAACAGCAAAAAGCAAGCACGTGAGGTCTTCAGATCCAATTCTTATGTTCATTTCTTATTGCTGGAATTTTCTTATTCTTTTTACTTTGAATTTTCTCTTCATTGATTACAAACCGGATGATAGTAGAGATGGTCAGCCGGCATCTACTCAGCCCCACCTTGCTCGGCCTCAGGACCAGACATTTCCTTAACTGGTGGATCTGCTGCCATAGTCTCTTTGCCATCTTGTGATGGGAGCAGTTGGAGGAGGGGGGGAGCACTGCTGGGAGCAAAATGGCAGAGCCCAGCCTGCTGCCTCTTCTCCACTCCTCTCAGGAAAGATGGTTCCTAGCCTTGTGATGGCAGTTGGAGGAGGGAGGGGCACTGCTGGGAGTAAGATGGCCGCTGGATGCTTCTGGTAAGCTTCTGGTTAACATTGGTAATCAACAGTTAGGCAACTTCTGGGGAGTGCAGGCATGCTTGGAAGCTGTAACAGCCTACTCCATGTGCAGATGCTCTTTACTAGAAGTTTACTAATTGTTGACTACCAACCTAAGTGCATTTTGCACATCCCTAATATTCTGTATATGATTTGCTCAGTATTCTTGCACTGTGCTATTTTTATTATACTTTACTGAAACGTACCATGAGACCTGGGCTAGTTTGCACTTGGGCCCATAGTACATGATATGGTAATATTTGGTAAGGAGCATCTGCACCTGCAGAAGGCATTTCCAACTAAGAAATGCCTCCTGCTTTACCAGATGTTACCCTATTTCCTACTAGCAGTGGTGCACAAAATCATGCACCACATGCATCCCAAGCTTACTTGAAGCTTACCTTTTCCGTCCAGCGCTGTGACCATTTGCACCATTTCTGGTGCTAGGGGTCATCTCAGGTGCTGCACAAGCATGCTGGGACCTCAGATGACCCCAATTGTGACCATGCAATGGTAATGGTACACACACAATCACACCAGGATCCTCAAAGAAGATGGCGGTGCCTGGACACTGGTATGTCTCCGGGGTGCGTGGGGCTTAGTCTGGCATGTACTAGTATTCTCAAGTGTGAATGCTAGTACACATTAGTGGGAAATGAACTTTTCCTGTCCAGGATGGAAAGCTAAGTGCAGAAACATCCCTTATGTTACAAGGCAAACTACAAAAGTGGGTGGATGGATGGATGGATGGATGGATGGATGGATGGATGGATGGATGGATGGATGGATGGATGGATGGATGGGTTTGGGTGGGTGGGTGGATAGATGGCAATATCTGCTTCTGATTATTTTTGATGACTTAATTGAGATAAGTCTCAGCTACTTCCAATCCAAATGTCTAAAGGACTACAGTTTGAGAAACTCTGCTCTAGAGATATTTGGTATACATTAGTCTACAATTTTAAGGAATTCTAGCAGGACTCAACCATAATTAAGATCCTAAAACCTGCCATAAGAATACACTGTCCAGAATTTGGACAGAGCAGCAAGGAAGCGACAGAAGACTGAGGAATATTTTTGGTTCCTTCAGAGGGAATCTGTTCTTATTTCTATTCCAGCAATGGAGGAGAAGGTTATAGGGATGAGGAGGAATGGAATGAAACAGCATCAAGAGGAGAGAAAGAAAATAGAATCCTTATGTTTTTGCAGCCTGCTTTCATCTGGATTTTTTTCCATCTAGTTTAATTTGCTAGTATAATTCAAATTAATGGAAACCTAGTCCTTTTCAATTAACAAAATCTTTCCTTGAACTTTGTAGATTTCACTTAGTTTACACTTCAATGAAAATCAACCTGGAATGTAACTGATTTCCGTTGGTTTGATTAAATAGAGGAATTAAAAGACAGATTCTAATCTTCATTAAAATGCAAATGTTGTGCCTGTCCAGCACCCAGCCGAGATGCTCAGTGAGGACAATGCTTGAGTTTAGTACCACAAAGGGAAAAGAGTTAGAAATCAACTGCTTGACTTTGATGAATAGCTATGGTGAGAAGAGTGAAATGCAATGTAAAGTTATGGGTGTGGGATCTTGTTTAGGTCCTAAAATTGCTTCTCACTAAACCTGCCAGTTCGGTCTAGTGGTTACGGAGCCAGACCCTTATCTGGGAATACCGGGTTTGAATCCACACTCCTCCACAAAGCCATCTGGGTGACCTTGGATGAGTCACAGCTCTCTTCTGAGCTCTCACAGCCCTACCTACCTCACAGGGTATCTGTTGTGGGAGAGGAACAGAAAGCTTTGTCAGCTCCTTTGAATCCCCTTAAATGGGTGAGAAAAGTGGGGTAGAGAAGCCAACTCTTCTTCTTCTGACAGATGTCAAGGCAAAACTGTGGGGCTCACAACTAGCTTTCGAGGCCAATGGAGGCTCTAACTGACAGAAATGAAAGTTCCTGGCCTGCACACCTCCTGGGGTACCAATTTCAGTGCTACACCTTGTTGTGCCACCAAAATAGGTCCTCTGTAGTGTACTGAACCACCTCCATGATCCGGTATACACCATTCTAGTACACCAATATACGTCTACAGGGGAACCAGAGCAGGACACCATTTTAGTAATTCTGGTCTACTCTGTGTTGTGTCCTGTACTAGGATAGGGAGGAGTCTTGCTGGTCCACTTTAGAATGTGGACAAAAGAGGTCCCCAGTGTGGAAAGGCCCTGATGTCTCAGGTCCATTGTTCTTTCCCATCGTGGAAACTGCCCATCTCTGAGGTCTGCCAATTCCACTGCTCAACAGCTTTGAGGACTCAGAGACTTGCTTTATTTGCCTCAGCATCTTTCAGTGTTCTAGATGACAAGTGGTGCTTACAGGTCTTAGAGGGTCTCCAGCTGGCCAGCAGTGTGGGAACAAAAGTAGAGGTGTAGGCATACCAACAAAGCTGGTGTGGTGTGGAAGCCCAGAATAGTGCAGAGGCCCCTTAGATGTCCCATAGACAGGGCTGTGATCCTGACAAGTAGATTTGAGTTCACCTAACAGTAAACATGGTGAGCCATTAACCCACCGTGGAGAAGATCTTGAAACCATCCTTTCTACGGGACAGAGGCAATGAGGATGCCTCAAGGTTGTATGGATCTTGCAGGTAGTCAGTCTACCATTATTCAAAGATGAAGGGAGGGGGGAGAACAAGTCAAACAAACCAAATCATAAATCAAAGATGAGTCCTTTGAAATAAAAAGAAAAAAAGCAAACATGTTTAAGAGGGAGAAAAAGCAAATTTGGGAAAAGAGCAAGAGTGGTCTTGGTTAAATGACACTGAAGGTGGGTGAGACTTGCAGGCATTTAACCAATCAAAGGGCATGAAACAAGGGAGAAGAGGAGCAAGGGAGGAGGAAGAGGAGGAAGAGGAGGAAGGCCTCAAGCAATCTTGCTCTCGGTTGCTTATCACAGCCACTTTTTGCATGTGGAAATCTGTGGACAAGGTTTCTGAAGGCACCTGAAGAAAAGGGCAGATTATTGCAAAGAGATGCCTAGCCGGCAGCTGCACGTGATGTTATAGGCTAAGGCTGTTTCTGCACGTACCTTACTGGCCTGGCCCCAATACAAAATCATACAGACAATGAGGATAACAAGCCAAGTGAACCTTATTGCCTCATCACAGTTGCTGAGAAATGGCAATTGCATCATCATACTAAAGGCACAGAGAGAGCTGCAGATTATAGAAACAGAGCAGCACACGAGCTATTTTGCACCTAGTTCATTAGTGCAATCAGTCTGGAAGAACAAACAGCAGGATGGAGAGTTGGCAAGAAACCCTATGTATCTTCCCATTTCCCAAAGGTTAATAAACACAAGCGTTAGCAACGTGAAGTGTTACGCCTGTCTGAGTATTAACCAGAGGGCAACTTTTCCAAAGTGCCACGTCATTAAATTGGCATTGGAGGAAAGATGATGAAAAGGGCAGTAGGTTAACAAAATAAATATCTGGGGAAGTTTCAAGGACTAGGACTTTTTCTTCCCTGCTTTTTTGGTTTATCCAAAAGGTCCACCTGCAACTTTTGGTGAACTCAAGTACCACTAATATTGATTTTTAACAGCACAAGGACAGTTTCTATTACTTTTTTTAAATTTCTTTATGAGGATGGTAGAAGCCTTCTTAAGCCTCCATAGAAAGGATGATTTTAAGCCACCTAGAAGTCATAGGGAGAAGATGGGGTGAGATGGGAAAATGCCAGCATGCTGGAGGCACCCGGCTTCCTTTTGTCCCACTAGAAGAATAAGAAGAAGAAGTTGGCTTTTCTACCCTGCTTTTCTCACCCTTAAGGGGACTCAAAGTGACTGACAAACTTTCTGTTCTTCTCCCCACAGCAGACATCCTGTGAGATAGGTGGGACTGTGAGAGCTCAGAAAGAGAGCTGTGACTAGCCCAAGGCCACCCACCTGGCTTCATGGAGGAGCACAGAATCGAACCCAGTCATTCCCAGATAAGTCTGGCACCCTAACCACAAGACCAAAATGGCTCACATGAGTGTTTTTCTTAACTAGGGCTGTGTCCAGACAGTGTGAAGTCATCATGTTCCCAACCCTACTCAGATCCACCTTTTCTACCACAGAACATTTAGGAGGCGGGATGGGCAGACTGGCATGTAACAATCCTGGGTACCTCCAGACTGGGACGGAAGCAGAGAGGCAACTTTTGTTGCTTCCGTCCACTGCAGCACGATCGTGCCATCCGCCAACCCCATGCTGTGAAGTGAAAAGATGCCAGGTGACCAGCATCTTCTTACTATGTGCCTACCTGCCTTTCACGTGCTCCTACTGCTAGTGATGCAACTTCCTGTCTGGCTGACAGGAAGCAGCCGCGCCAGAAATTTGAAGCGTCCAGCCCTCCAGTTTGAAAGACTAGAATGAGCTTCCCTTGTGTCTGATCGCAGCCTGAGATGGCATGGAGGTGAGGGAACATTCAAATGACTTTTTCATTTCTACCCCATTGCTGGAAGATCAACTTCTGGGGCTATATGGGGGTCAAGTGGCAGTATCTGTGGAAACAGAGTTCTGCTTTTGCAAAGGTATCAGCTAGGATGGAGGTCCCTCTGGGAGCTCAAACATTCATCACTAGGCCTCCTACCCCTGTGGCAACTTACATTCAGAGAGGCCTCATCCAGTCCTGAGGGAAGGACACATGTGGATGGAGCCAGAGTCTGCTCATAGATGGCCTTCTCAACCAAAGCTTTTTCAGGAAATAACTACGGTCACAACTGAGCATCACCTGCATTCTAACACCAGCTCTTCCCTGTGGAGCAAGCTAGATGTGCTTTAGTGGCATGACTGCCATTATTAAGCTTTTATTACTTCATTATCAATTGCATGGAAACCTTAATAATCTTAGGACTATGGAAGGGAAATTTGCTAATGTTTGGGAGGAGGGTGAGAACATCTATACCAAGTTGCTCTTATTGGGTTGAGTATCCAATGTTCCTTTTCCATTTCAACCTAAGATCCAATTAGTAATGAAGAAGAAGAGTTGGCTTTTCTACCCAGCTTTTCTCACCCATTTCAGGAGACTCAAAGCAGCTGACAAAGTTTTCTCTTCTTCTTCCCACAACAGACACCCTGTGAGGTAGGTGGGGCTGTGAGAGCTCAGAGGAGAGCTGTGACCAGCTCACGGTCACTCAGCTGGCTTCATGGAGGACGGCAGAATCAAACCCGGTATTCCCAGGTAAGAGTCTGACTCCTTAACCACTAGACCAAACTGTACCTAGTGAGGGGGCAGATCTCTTGGAAGAAGAGCAAAAGAAATATTTTTTGTTAAAACCATACAGGCCATGAAAGAGTTACATTTTGCTTCTGTAGTTCTCCCAGCCTAGCAACTGCCCAAGATTTCTCCAGGGCTGTTATTTACATAGTAAACATTGGCATCTGTCCTATAATCGTCACATCTTGTTTGCCCCCCAGTGACCTCGGTGACATAAATGCCTGATCAGGAAACTGAAGTTCTCAAAACGTAAGCAGCTCAAATCATCAACTTCCTCAGTTCTGTGAAGATATGAGGCCTCTCTGTGTTTACCTTTAGCATGGCCCATGGAGAGGTCCAGGGGACCACTTTGCGCAGTCTAGTGTGGAATTGCAGAAGCCTTGTCATTCCGTAGTATGTGTCAGTCCCCCTTCCTCTGACAATGAAGGAGCAGTTGCACTGCCCAGCAAAGGTGAGGCAGGCTGCCCGGCCAGGCACAATGAGGAATGCCTGACACAAGGGGCAAGTGAGCACACTGAGTCTACTGTATAGCCCAAACTGACAGCAGCTCAGAGTCAGAGAAAGAAGCTGGGCAACACCCTTCCCCAACGGTGCTGAGACAAGACTGCTCACAGCTGCGTAAATCAGAAAGATTACGCCACCTACAACAAAAGAGGCATGACCCTCCTTCCTCTATTTAAAGCCTCCCATTCGGGCCAGAATTGTTGCAAACAAAGACCGTAAATCTGTAGCTCTTGGAATCCGTGACCTTGCTTTGTGATTAACAACTGACCCTTCTGCCTCTCTGATATCTTTGACCCTGGAATTCTTTGACAACGTGTTAACTCTTAAGCTCCCAAGAAACTGTACCTTGGTACAGTCTCTTGCTGCTACTAAGCCTGTGCATGTGTGTGTGTGTGTGTTTGCTTCTGGACCTTGCTGGTCAGAGACAGGACATTATGACCTGTTCACATCAGGCTAGGATAGGGCACCAAGCATGGACCTCTTGAAAGACTTCACAACTGGACTAAGTGCAGACAGCAGGTACACATAATCCAGAATAGAGTGTAGGAGGCCTTTTTGGCAGTGCACAATAAAGCACCACCAGAGGTTGTGCTGGAAATTGGCATGTGGTAAGAAGGGTCCATCCAGGAGCTGCAAGGGCCAGGAGTTCCCGGACTATAGAGAGCTTTGAGAGCAGGGCACAGCCTTTGAAGCCTCAGGAACAAAATGTTGAGAGTCCCCATATTATAAAAACAGATGAGTCAAACACTACCCAGTAGATAAACCGGTTTATACTCACCCTGGGATTCCACCTGATTCAAGCTTGTTTGCGATGTCAACATCCCAAGACCAGACATCAAACTGCCACTTCCGCAGACCCAGTACACCGCAAAGGACAGATCCAGAGTGAATTCCAATCCGCATGTCAACATCATGCTTTGTTCTTGATCTGACATACCTGGCAAGGAGATCCACAAATAAAAATGTCATGTTCTGCCATGACAGCAAAGACTAACACATGGCCTCAGAAAATGCCTATGTATGTAAAGATAAGGTGAAATCATAATGGAGTCAGGCTTAACTCATTGTAACTACTTGAAGGTCCTTCCTAAAAATTACCTGCCTTTAATCTACAGCAGTGGGTCTGGATGAGTCCAGTCTAATGGTAGAAGAAACAGGACAAGGCTTACATTCCAAGCAAACACATACAGGAAAAGTGAATGCAATGAATTATGCACACATTTACCAGCTTTGCAGTGAATTTAAACAAGGGTGAGTGGACTGGCTTGTGGTGAGGTGGCTCCCATTTACTCACTCCATATGGGACAGCTGCTCCCCTAACAGAAATGCAGTATAAACTGCTCTTCTGTCTGATCTAGTGGCGTGCATGAATGCAATTTTCGACATGTGATTCATAACAAATTGAATATTTGAAAATCTAAATCTGTATGAATGAGGAAAAATGAATGTCTGGACATTCAAATCTATACAAATACATTTGTATGTATTTGAATAATTCAGAGATTTGTATCTCTCTGGGTACACATGCATCTCATACAGATCTGTATACATCTCGTTTTCATCCCATACGGGTGTGTACGGGTGCACACGAGATGTATATGTACCGGTACAGATATGAATGTGCGAATTATTGGTACGAATAACTCAAAATATTTGTATTCATTCAAATTTGGAAATTCGAACATCCGGACATTCGATTCATAGAATTCGTACAACTTCGTACAAATAATGAATATTTCGAATATTTGTGCACATGCCATGTCTGTACTACTACTCCTTCTCCTTGTTAAGTTCCATCGAGCAAGGAAAACATCCTTAGAACAAAGTTGCCTGGAGGATATCCCTAGTTGACCGACAAACTGATAATTGTGCATGCAGGGGCTAATAATTTTTAGTAGCTTATTATTCAGTGCATGCATGCATAAATGAAATATCAGTTAATAACAGAACATTAATATCCTTGCAAAGGAAAAGCAGTGTTTTAATTCTGCAAGTACGTACAGCTGTGTGTTTTTGAGGCTTTAGAGTATACGATGGGACAGAAATGCAGATAAATAAGCTAAAGAACAGACAACATGAGTGGAATGAAAGAGATTTTCAAGATAACACAACACTCCTTTTTTTTTTGAAAAAGGGAATTACTAGGCCATGTACAATTTTGTGAAAACATTATTAGTGAAGAAATCAGACAGCAATAAAATTGTTCTGAAGAGGGGATTGTCACAGAAGCATTTAATTGCATTGCATGGGCTAATGGCACTCACATTATTGCTATTAAGTAAGTGCATAAAAATAGTCTGACAGATATTTGAATAGAAGACACTACTAGATCTATTAAGCTCACTGAACCTTTACACATTATTTAAGGAAAAGAAATAGACATTCTTTATGCTACCAGTTATCAGTTTAGTTAAAATTTTTAACCACCTCACCTCCTATTTCAAGCAATTAATAGTTTTTCAAAACAAAACAATTTTTTTTTTATTCCAGACTACAAAACACTGTCAAAATGCAGCCACGTCATAACCGGCTGACAGCAATGAAAGCCTCATTGTTTTCAATGGAAAATGAAGAAAGAAAAGATATCTTGCTCACTGTAAGGAGAAAGCACATTTGCATGATGTGGTCACACATGCCTTAACTCCTGAATCCAAGTCAGTTTGGGGGCTGAATAAGGGGTGGTGGTGCAATATTGCCTGCATTTTAACTCTTTTGGCACTTGACAGATAGGTTTCTATTAAGCCTGGTGTTTTAAAAAGTAAGACTGTCTCAGACAGACAGGATGGATGGATGGATGGATGGATGGATGGATGGATGGATGGATGGATGGATGGATGGAACAGGTGCCTGCCATCCATGGGCTAGTGCAGACTATAGTAGGCTTTCCTGAGGGCATGACTTAAGGTGCCTCCAGACATGACCCTTGCTGTGACAGGGTGCTATAGTGGCTTCTGGTCTGATAGACTGGAGGACTGGGGTCTGCAAAGGGATGCTGTTATGGTTTCCAGTCTGCCAGAAGGGAGGATTGGAAGTGCTGGCGCCCCTTTGCAGTGTTTCCTGTCTGCCAGATGGGAAGCTCCGTCGCCCGCCTAGCGGCAGAACTTTCTATGGTAAGTGTGCTGTAAAAAGACGCTGATAAATCAGAATCTTTTTACTTCACTAAATGCTTTGCTGCTGCGGCTGCAGGCTTGAAAACACTATGCACAGGCAGTAAAGCAACTGAGTGTGTCTGGAGGCACCCACAGTTTGTACCACTATATGGATGGCAGGCTCCTATTCTGGAAAATAATCTGGAATAAGACCCTGTGCAGAAATGGCCATAGATACATGGATAGAGGGAGTCCAGTTGCCTTGAAAATGCTGCTGACCTGCCAACTTTGCACAGAGACTGGAAACAGGTGGAGAACCTAGGCTGTGGTCACACCTTCAGTTTAAACCTTCTTCAGTCCGTCTTCAGGTCTGACTGCTCACACCTTTCCATTTCTATCTGTTTTATTTGTGGACTTTCCACGCTCCATTTGGGCTTACCTGAACAGAAAGTCCACAAATGAAACGGATAGAAATGAAAAGGTGTGAGCAGTCAGACCTGAAGAGGGACTGAAGGAAGTTTAAAACGAAGTTGTGACCACAGCCCTACTCTTTGTCTACCTTGTTTCTAAATAATTTGGTAGGAATTTGTTTGCACAACCTGACAGTAGCCAAAATTGGGCCTATATCTGAAGGGGGAGTAAAAGCTCCAGGAGAGGGAGGGGGTTTTGTTACGGCCCCAAACAAAACTGCCAGTGCCCGCCCTCCTAAGAGTAGCCAGGCACCAGTAGGTTGCTGGGAATGTGCAATGGCCAAGTGAGTACTACTTAATTCAATAAAGTGGTAGCAAGCACTTAAAGAGTAAACCAAAAACAGGTTTATTGAGGAAAAGCAAACAATAAGGCAATAGTTGTAGAAGCATATAAAGTTCAGGTATTGTTAGTCAAGTTCAGTTAGACTCTTAATAACACAGATTTCCTATTATAACAGTTTTCCTTTCTCAAAGGAAAACAGAATGCCTTTTAAATGAGACAAACCTATCTACCTTTCCCCTTTGGCTAGCTTTGCCTGAGCTCAAGCCCCACCAAAGATGGCCCGGGTGACTACAAGCCTCAGTCCTTCCTTGCTAGGCTATAACCCCAGCCCTGGTCAGTCCCTAGCACAAATTTCCCTCAGAGAAAGATTCCCCCCCCCGATCAGTCTCCTTCAAATCTTGCCCAGAGAAAAGACCAAAAGAGCCCTATTTTCTGCTTTAAATACCAAACAGACCCTAGCACTCTGATTGGTTGTTGCTATTGGATACTGAAGGAAACTCCTCCCGCCTGTCCCTCAAGCCTTCTAGCCCCTGGGAAGGTTTTCCCTCCAATATCGCCTGCAACCAATAAATGCAAAGGGCCTGGGCAATGTTTCCCGCCCTTTTTGCTGTTTGCTGCAAAGGCTTGCTTAAGCAGTTTGCAAAAGGGGATTGCAAAAGGCCCAAGAAATATTCCTGCCCTCTGCACCCTAAACCTTGAATCTGTCACGGGTTTCTACTTCTTCTTCTTCTTGGCTCGCTAGGGTACAACAAAACAATAAGATAGAAATTGATGTTATCCTGTTTGTTGGCAACCTGAGGCTGAAATGGAACAGCACAATGATGGCAGTAAAAGTGAGAGAAGAGAGAGAATGAATTACCTGATTGTTTGGATCATGCTGAGTCCCATTTCAACGCAACAGTGGGCATGATCTTGCCGGGGTTCCGGGAGTCCAGACACACAGTAATAACAGTCCCCTAGGATCTTAATTCTAAGGCAATGATGCTCCTGTATTCAAAGAGAGAACGAAGCTACAGTATCCTGAGCGCTGTAAGATGCATAAAGTCATTATATCCTGTTTTCTGATATATTCTGCAATTTTTTGAAACATTTGCTACATTTAAAACTCTGAAGCCTTTTGCTTACTTTGTATAATTTCATTACAGTATATCAAAAATAAGGACTCCGACATTGTATTGTAAGGACCCTCCACCCAAGCGTTTGGGAATATTTTGGAAGAAAGAACGTAGAAAACAAAAATAAATAAATAAAAACCCAGGGTGGCTTGGATCTTGATGGCTCATTAAATACGGCATGTCAAGCCATCTGTTTCAGAAAACTCTCTACAAGAAGAGCAATGCAGAAACCTGCCAAGAGACAAATATTCCTAATATGTCACCCAGAGGAGAAGGAGGAGGAAGAAAAGAAAGGGGAGGAAGGGAAGACAGTGAAGGATTTGTTATATCAAGTTCGGAATATATTATGGGCAGGACAGCAATTTAAAAGAAAGACCTGCCCTTGTATGCATTTGTGTGCTGAGCTTGCACTGTCAGTGTGGTCTGATTGCATAAGATTACTCATGAGTAATGATGGTGGTAGTCGTAGAAGATAGATGCTTTTTGCTACAAAGGAAGCATCTTTCCATTTGTTCAGATTTTTTAAACGACATTGGGACAGTGTTAATAATAATAATATTTATTTACTTATTTAAAAAATTTATATCCTGCCCTTCACCACATGGTCCCAGGGCGGGTAACAAAAATAAAATGTAAAATATTAGAACATAATAAAAATTACCCCCTCTCTCCCACCGCTCCATCACCAAAACGAGGGGGAGGAGGAAATGGAATTCATGGGTGATGGAATTGCTTTAAACACAGACGTACCCATGTATCCACAAAGGATACATACCAGATCGTCCCCCGGTTACTGGAAACCACGGATATATGAAACACTGGGAAATCGTGCATGATTTCCCATGATTCCTGGAAAATCTCATAAGATTTCATGCAATTTGGAAGCCTCCGGGAGGCTTAATGGCACCAGGAGGGGGGCTTGTCTGGTCGACTGTGGATAAGTGAAACCACTGTTACCAGGCCAGCAGATACATATTTGTATATTTTCTGTTTTATGTAAACTGCTTTGGGCAAAAAAACAAAATTCCTTAAGTTGTTGTTCCGCACTTTGGTAGAAAGGGTGTTATAAATAAACATTGCCGTTGTTGTTGTTATTGTTATGTAAAACAACAGTTACACACAGCAAACGAGATCACTATGCTGGATTTCGTATTATATCACTAGTCGGGCACTTCCCAAGCACCTAGGACTGCGTGATGTATCGGTGAATTATGCGATACGTTATTATTATTATTATTATTATTATTATTATTACTGCATACAAAGTGCATCTCTGCTTTCACTCAGGCTGTGATCAGACACTGAAACGAAACATCTCTGAGGCACTTCTGA
This sequence comes from Aspidoscelis tigris stejnegeri, assembly GCA_023333525.1. Classification (NCBI taxonomy): domain Eukaryota; kingdom Metazoa; phylum Chordata; class Lepidosauria; order Squamata; family Teiidae; genus Aspidoscelis; species Aspidoscelis tigris. The sequence continues at coordinate 12,118,184 of JALMGA010000004.1, read as the reverse complement.
GGCAGCTGAGAGAAGGCCCGTAGGAGGTGAGGTGGGATTGTTCACACACCAGTCTGCTCCAGTCAGACCACATCTCCATTTATTCTTCTGGGGTGCCTTTGCCAGCTAAAGGTGTCTATGACACCTTTAGTGACAGTGGGCATCTCAAAGCTAAACTGCCTGGTATTCCATAAGTAGATGACTTCCACCATCCCCAATCAATTTAGTCAGGGATCATGTGAGACATCTTAAATCCTGTCTGGACACAGACCTAGTCTGCATCAGTAGGCAGATGCCTCTTCCAAAATATAATTTGCAATAAAGCCCCAGAAAAGACCTATCTATGTGCTGTGTGAAAGCGTCTTCACGAATGCCAGGGCAGTTGCCAGAAATCATGAAAAACATCAAAAACAGGCCACAGACAGAACCAGCAAAATGAGTTCTTTAAAGAAAGAAAGACTCCAAGAGAAACTTCATTAAGATTTCTCTTGTTTCCTGGGGCAGGAAAATGATGAATTGCGCTTCCTCAGATTCAAGTCATGCTATCAATTCCACCCACTCTTCAAGCAAGACCAATATGCCGAATGCCTAGCAGAAGCATGGAGCATGCGATTCATCTCTGTTTGTAAACTAGGCATCAGACACAGATGGAGAGCGTGAGGAACGGAGAACCCTGTAAGAAGCTGGGGTCTGTGCCCCTTGCTAATGCGTCTAGACTGCTACAGCCTAGGAAGATCCAAAGTAGAAACGACCATGAAGTTCCACTGAATAGGGCTCCCCTTGTGCCCACATAGAAGCATCCATGCAGTTTTATTACAGCCATATAAGTTGGGCACAGGCATGCTGGCACCGTCAATGGGTATCAAACATGGTGGCGACTGGACAAGCATTCACACCCTAAGCATCTGTGAGTGCAGACACTCAGAGCAGGGATGTGTGCTAATTGGGTTTTTGGTTTTTTGCATTCAATTTGATTCGAATCAAACACAAGACAATCCGTATTCATTCAAATAGATCCTCTCTGAATGTGGTAGGATTCTATCTGATACAAATGTACTTGTACGAATTCGTATAAATATCAGATCCTGGAACATATTCACTCTGAAAGCATCAAATCTGCCCTGAATCCACTCTGAATCTGCTCTCAATCCATTTCAAATGTACACTGGATCCCTTGCAGATGTGACTGGCGCAGCCACTTTCCCACCTCCCTGTTTCACGAATGCTCCGAAGCATTCATACGAATACGAGTGTCAATGTACGAATGTTGTAACATTCACATCGTATACAAATGTCTGAATTCATATTAATTCATACAAAAATCAAATTTAGAGCATCCCAGCACTATGCCTCCTAGTTACCAGAGGCACAGTGTGAAAAGGCCCTTAGACATTTTGAAGTTGCTTTAGCACAGCCTGAATGTTTATCTCTGTGCTCGTAAAACCGAACTGTATTAATCATTATTTGGCTCTCCCTGAGCACTTGCATCCCGCTGAAAGAAAGGGGGTAGCAAAAGCTTCTGCCTTTTCATGGGCTGACATTTGAGGAGCTCGTTTCTCCGTCTCCATATTGTACCAATTTGTTTGGTTCTTCTTCCAGTTGCCATGTAGGTTGCTAGGGATAATTAAAGGAAATGTTGGATGAGAATTGTTTTGCAGCTACAGGTTACAGAACAACTAAATATATAAATAACTCAAGGGAGAAGATAGGGGTAGCTGTACACCATCAATATTTTCTTTCCCAAAAGCGGGCAGAGTTCCTTCTAACAAGGCTAAATAGTTTGTGAGTTTTATCGCTGGATCTAAAAGAGAAGAGAAATATATTTAACTGCACAAGTTGTTCAAGCCATTGTGCTTCCGTTAGATTGAATTAAACAAGCACAGTGTGCAGTTTAAGCAGCAATCATCGAGATGTGTGGTGCAATTTGTGCTGTGAATGAGAACATGGCATGAAACATGGAGCAGATCTGTGTGACAGGCATAGCCTCCTTTGAGAAAAGTCACATAAACACTTTTGCTGGGAATTCGTATCCGATGTGAATGTTCAGTCCCATACAAATGCATATGAATAGCATACAGATGTTTTTTTTTTACATTCTACTCTATTTGAGTCGAGTAATCAAAAGTTCAATTCGATTTGTATTATTTAAATTCAAATTTAACAAAATTCAATTCGAATTAAGCAAATTCGGATCTATTCGTTTGAATTTGCACTTACAAATGTCAGCAAGATGCACAGATGCCCGTACACATCTTCCTGACATCCATACACATACACATACGCATGCATACGTACATGTGCGTAGGCATCCCGTAGTTATCCCGTACTCAATCCGTTTTCATCCTGTACAGATCCATACAAATGCGTATGGATGCGGGAAAGGTGCGGATCTTCAAGTATACACTGTGTACTAATATGTGCACATAGGAATGTTTGAATAATTCAAACAAACAGTCCCAAAATTTGAAATTCATTCAAATGTTTAAATTCAAATTTCTGGACATTCAGTTTCAATTTAAATGTTGAAATTTGGCATATTCGATTGAACTTCGAATGCCTACGAATATTCACACACACCTCTAACATGGAATTTTATCCACCTCAAGACTAACAGGACAGAAATATTTTCTTATCCTAATGCATGACTTAGTGATGAACTGCCACAGGCCTGTATTAATATGAGTAGCCAAGCTTTCATGCCTTCTTCTGGAAGTGCTGAGAAGTGATAAGCAACTTGACTCACATGAGCTAAGCGGTCAAATCTAGCAAAGAGTTCATTCAGCATCCGGACCAACTCCTGGGCTGATAGCGTTGTGGACAGATTTGTGAATCCTTTCACATCTGCAAAAAGAATGCTAAGCACAGAATACGGAAAAAGAAATTAGAATTCCGTGTTGTGTCCTTGGTGGTTATTAGAGCAAGAAAAGTAAAGCACTTATGCTAAACATAACAGAAATGTCACAATCAGCTTGCATCCCCTATTGAACATGTTTATCTTTTGTGAACCCCATTAAAAACAAAAAAGTGAAAAAGGTCTTGTCAGATGTTGACATTTTAATGTCCTAAGTTGCATCATCTCATTTAAGTCTGCATACAGTGTACAGAATATCATCCTAAAGAAGGGAATGTATTCTGAAATATTATATTCAAGTAACTTTTAAAAAATCCTCTATGGTTTGGAAAACTTGATCCGTCATGGACCAGCTCTGACAGGACACTCACGCGTTGAGGGCTCCGAAGGGCAATAATGGCACTGTCCACATCTTTGATGTAGACTGAAAGATGTCATTCACAGAAATCAAACAGCCACTTCATTTCTCTGCTACCCTACCTTTTAAAAAAAAAATTGTGACCCATGGGATCCCATCTCCATAAACTGTCCCCTTGTGAGCCAGTTTGGTCTAGTGGTTAGGGAGCCGGACTCTTATCTGGGAATACCAGGTTTGATTACCACTCCCCTCCATGAAGCCAGCTGGGTGACCTTGGGCTAGTCACAGCTCTCCTTCTGAACTTTCACAGCCCCACCTGCCCCAAAGGGTGTATGCCATGGGAAATATAATAGAAAGCTTTGTCAGCCACTTTAAGTCCCCTTGAATGAGTGAGAAAAGAGGGATAGAAAAGCGAACTCTTCTTCAAAATAGCTGCTTTATCTCAAATTTATATGTAGTACATGTAAATGCCTTTTTCTGCCATTATTCAGGGCTCTGGGTGTTTCCACACTAGCTGCGGAAACTGTTTTAACCCTCCTCCCCGAGCCAGATTAAGAACACTTACCTTAAGCGGGTTCTGCATCGGAGTCCTCTTCTGCAACCCTTTGCAGAGGCTGCTTCCGCATTTCGGCATAGAAGACCAGTTTTTAAAACCAGTTTTGCCACCGAAATCTGGATTAAACGTAAGACCTGAAAAATCAGGTCTTACATGCATCTCTTCACCTGGATGTGTGCAGAAGCAGGATGCTTCCGCACAGGGCCAGGTGAAGGGACAGATTCCCTCCTCCCGCCATGTTGGGAAGGGCGGAAGCAGGACTGCCTGCTTATGAAGTCCTTCCCCCATGCACTGGGCACTGCCAGAAACACACGGTGACTGGCAGCTGCACGGTCCAGTCCCACGGCTCCGGGGGCGGCGTCACTGGCGCATGAGCCAGAGGACTTTTGGAATGGGTACTTATGCATCTGCACAGCACCCACTCCATCCATCCTCTGGAATCTGGCCTCCCTGCATGTGTGCGGATGCACGAGGGCCCTTCAGATCCATCCCTATTTGTGACAGATCGGGGGAGGATGGATCACCGAAAAACTGATCTTTTTTGATCCATTTTTTGGCAGCCAATGCAGAAACACCCTTTCCCTCCCTAAATGTTCTAGTTCGCACCCCTAGGGTTATGTTTGACCCAGGTTGGGAATCCCTGTACTAGAATACTCAAGATATAGAGGGTATGGACAGACACCACTACCTGTTACTGACTTCAACTCCTATCCTTCATTACCTTAGTCTCTGTTTGAGCACTGCCTCATACAGCCTGAGCCATAGCCTGGCAAGACATGGAAAAGCAGTGACCTAGATATAGAATGCAGAGGTGAATCCATGGAGGAGAGTGGTATCATTGGCTACTACAATGGAACTTTAGGTTCCATCAAGTTAGACAGGCAGGCAGAATGCTTCTCAAGGCAATTTTCAGGGCACTGAGAGCAGGTGAAGCACCCAGAAGCAATTGGTGGGGCATTTTGTGAGACAAGAAGCTGGAGATGGGCTGTGGCCTGATCCATCGAGGATAGGTGGATCAATGGTTACTAGAATGGATGCCCAGATACTGACTCCAGGTTGGGGAGATAAGCAGGATACCACTAAAATCCATTTTCGGGGAGCCAAGAGTAGGCGAAGGTTTTGCCTTTGTCTTCTGTTTGAGAATGCCCAGAAGCAATCAGTGGGCCATTGTGTGAGACAGGATGCTGGACTAGATGATCTGTGGCCAGATCCAGCAGAGCTCCAGTTATGCTCTTATATTCATGCTCTATTCGGGGTTCATGCATGATAACCACCTTAAAGGCAAGCTAGACCTCTGCATCCTCTTGTGCTGATCTAACAGAACTGGAAAGGGCTTTCAAACTGTGAAAGTTTCAAGACGAGTGACAGCTCTTCCCACCCTCTCCTTCCAAAGGGAACAACTTGCTTCCTGGCATCTCTCAGCCATAAACATCTTATGCAAGGCAAGATTGGAGAGGTCAGAACACCAATCAGAGCTGCAAATTTCTAGCATCAGAAGTCAATTGAGCTCATTGGATACATTGTCCATATTTAGGAGGTGTCCTTCTTTCTTTTCTTCCTTCAGGTGCAGCGTGTTTCCAATACGCGCCCCTTTGCTTGGTAGAAAGAGATTTGCTGGAACTCCATCTGCATCTATCACCTTAACAAGGTCCTCAGGGAAACTGTGACTCACTTGGTGCCCTTGCTCCATAATGCGGATGCAACCTGGTAGGGCGGTGCATGGATGTATTTTTTTGCATTTGGATTCGAATCAATTCAGATATGAAAACATTCGATTCAATTCGGATGTTCAGAATCCGAATGCAACAAAGTCTGATTCAAATAGAATACATTCAAATCTATTCGTTTGAATGTTGGGTTCAAATCTGAAGATACGAATGTCAACAACATTCGTACGTGTTATACGTATCTGTATGCATTTCGTACGCATGCTGTTTTATCCTGTATGCATCCCTGTTTTTGTCATGTATTATCAGCACAAATGCGTACAGATAAGTGTGCATACAGATATGTATGTAATGCATATGTATCTGTACATTTGAATCATTTGAACGAATGTTTAAATTTGAATGTGTAGACGTACTATTCAAATTCAAATGTCCACATTTCATTGAATTTCCTGGTTTCCCACCTTCTGAGCAGTACTACTGAACGGACCGCAACTTGAAAACTGCTCCTTTCTCCACCAAAACAATTGCAGTCTAATTCTAATAATGATTAAATATAGGAAAAGCCTATTGGTTTCAGTGGGATCTACTTCAAATGCAAGGAGACTTCCGTAGAAAGCCCCCACAGACTGCAGGAGTAAACTGAAGCATCATTTCGTATGCCTGTATGGCAGTGAGGAGAAATCCACCTTCTACTTTGCTCGCAAGGAACTCTGATGAACTGGGGACTAAGGAAAGACTGTACATGAAAGACTTGCCTCCTAAGAAAGGGGGGGGGACGCAAATGGAGGGGGATGGATGTTTCAAGAAAGCAACGTTTTCCCTTGTTCCAAACCAGTGATTAATGAACTGATCAAAAGGGAACTTTGCAGCAAAACCCCACCCCCAGCTGACATTCAGTGGAAGAAGAGATTGTTAAAGAGAGCGGGAAAGGCAAAGGCAGACGGCGCCTTGTCTCACCTGACATTTTCATAGCGGTGAATATAGATCTTGTGGAACTGGTGTTGCAAATGCTCATCCTCCACGTTGGTCATGTCATTAATCATCTCGAGAACGACAAATCGAGGCAACACCGACAGGACCAGCCGCTCCTAGAAGCAACATAAAAAGAGGTAGAATAAACGGCTCTCAACGCTTCCTCTGCAGCAAAAGTACAACAGTAAGGATGCGCACATTTCCCGCCCCCATTTGCTTCACATCAAAGTTGGAATTCGTGTGAATGGAGCCACTCTGAATTAGGGGTGTGCACAAATATTTGAAGGTATTTGGAATGCGATCAAATTCATCTAAATTCCGACATTCGAATTCAATCACATGTCCATAAACTCGACTTTAAAGATTCAAACAAATTTCAAATTTTGGTTCTATTCATTCAAATTATCCGGACATTCACATGTGTACGGGTCCATACACGATGTGTACTTGCAGATATGCATCTTTCCTGCATCCGTACGCATTTGCGTGGATCTGTACAGGCCAAAAATGGGTAGCATATGGGATCACTATGGAATGCATATGGACACATACAGACATGTACTTGATGTATAACAATATGTATGGGCAAATAGCAATGTTATTGACATTCGTAAGTGCAAATCTGAATTGAAAATTCATAAGAGAAGCCATGCTGGATCAGGCCACAGCCCATCCAGTCCAGCGTTCCGTCGCACACAGTGGTCCACCAAATGCTCATGGGCATCTCAAGCAGAGACAAGGACAAACCTTCTCCTGGTCTTGAGTCCCAGCAGATGGCCTTAGAAGCGCCCCAGTTCCCCACACACACCGTACAAACATTTTTCCCCACAGATTTTCTAACCAACACATGCCTAGCATACATATCATTGCAAAACCCTTTCACTAATATAGTGCTTTAGGTATTTTTATTGATAGTGAATATGCCCTTGTGTGCGCGCATCTTCCTAAGATACAAGTTTTAATATCAGAAAGAAATCACAAGAAAGAGCCAAGATGCTCCAAAGCTCAAAGTATAGCTGTGTTATTTTTTTCCACCCATCCCTACCTGAAATTTACACAAAAGCACAAGTAGCCAGTTTTGTATCCTCTAGATATTGCTGGACCTCCTTGTCCACCAACCTAAACTAGCACAGTAGGGATGATGGAAACGGAAGTACAGCAACATTTATTTTATTTAAGACATTTACATGCTGCTTCTCATCAATAAATCTCCAAGTGTTCTAAAAGAAAAATGCTCTTCCAGACTTGTAATAAGGGAAGTGCTCTTTAAAGTAAGGTCCCAAGTTGTTCAGGACCTTCTATGCCAAAAATAAAACTCAGCTGAGGAGCTAACTAGAGGAGACCGCATCAGGTTCTCATTGCACAGTGCTTCTGAACATCTGGGCAAAGGGTCACTGAAATGCTTTCCTCCAGATTTGTATGGAATGAAAAGTTTGAACTGAACGAGTTAACTACGGCCATTCACTGAACCCACTCATGGTAGGGGCTGAGCCCAAAAATGCCATATCGTATTACATACCTACTCTCCTTCTTTCCCCTTCAGATTGTTCACAGCATCCTGGATACTGTGTCCCCACCAGCGATTTGCTCAGCAGAACCAGGAACCTTACTTAATTCGAATCAGATTTGCTTAATTCGAATTGAATTTGGTTAAATTCAAATTTTAAAGATTCAAACAGAATTTAAGTTTTGCACATTCAATTCGAATCGGATCGAATCCTGAAAATTGCATTCGTGAACACCCCTACTCTGAAAGCGCTAGGCTGAATGCGCATCCAAATCCACTCTCAATCTACTCTCAATCTGCTCCGGAGGCGACAGACCAGCTCCCTTGCCTAGCGGTGCTGCCCCTGAATGCTGCCAACAAATGTAACAAATCGCAAAGGCACAAAAGCTTTTGCTTTGGAGGCAAAGATCAGTCTTTGAATATCGATAGCATTTGATTTGAATTTGACATTTCAAACATTCACAATTTGTACAAATTGTGAAGGTGACAAAGATTTTTCGCCCATCCCTAAAGATGAGTGAATTTTTCCTGCTTGCATCTGGCTGCAGAGGATGGAGTCTTAAAAGCTGAGACAACCTTATGTAGCATGCTTTTTTTGTTTTGTTTTTTTTTGTTTTTAAATCTACAAAGATTTCTCTTTTCCAGTGTACTTTTGATAGGTCTTTTGAAACCCCCACAGAATCCCTGGCCACAATCATGGGTTATAGAACAGTGCTAAAAAAAGATCTAAAGAACTTTCCCGATCAAAGGTCCATTTCTCCTTGTACTGCTGCAAGGACTTCACGTATTGATAGGTTTTATTTGGGGCGGGGGGAGGGGGGCGCGGGGGGGGGGAATAGCATCAACTCTGATTTGTGGAAATGCCTTCTCTTTACTAAAAGCAGAGAATGTTTCAGTCTCTTTCTCTCTTTGAGCAAATAAATGGGCCTGTTCACACTTCGCTCACTGGAATGGTATTCTTATACCATTCTGATGTAGCAAAGATCAGGCACAGAGAAAGCCATCTGCACTTGGAGTGCTGCTGTAACTCCCTGACTGGACTACTTACATTTCAAGTGTGGATGGCCTGGGCCAGTATGTCTGAATCACACACAGCAATGCTGTGGCAACATTGGGTGTTTTTCCACGGTCGCTTAGTACCCATTTTAGCACCCATTTGGGTGAAAGCTGGATGGCCCCATTTCCACCATAGCACCTATTTGGGACACATTTGTTTCCACTGCCACTGGGGAAATTCGGACCATATGGGTACTTTTTGGGCTTTAATCCGGATTTTCTGTAGACCCGGGGGGGGGGGGGTGTTTTTCCACCACGCTCCTTTAATCCGGATCTAAGAAGATCTGGATCTAAGGAATGGGTACATTCCTTAATCTGGATCTAGTAGATCCGGATTAAGGGAAGTACCCAATGTGTTTACATGGGTGGTCTAGCACCCAATAGCAATGGGTGCTAGCCTCCCTGCCATGGAAACACCAGAGCACCCATTTGGAAATCCAGATCTACCCATGAGGGGTCTGCTTGTTACCCCAGGTGTTTCAGGGGCAGGGGGGTGCAGTCTTCAAAGTCACTTCAAAATGCCTTCGGAATCATTTTGAAGTCACTTCGAAGTGCAAAACAGCTCCATTGAAGTCTATGCTGATCTTCAGAGTTCATTCTGAAGATCACCACAGACTTCAAAGATGCTCCAGAGCTATTTTGGACAGACTTTGAAGTGACTTCGAAATGACTTTGAAATGACTTCGAAGATTAGGTTTTGGGGCTCCCCCCCATGGGTGCCCCCTCCCCCTAGCCTCCTCTAGACCCCATTGCCACACAAGTGTGGAAGCAGGCTCCCTTTAATCTGGAGTTTCTGCATGAAGACCCCATTGTAGACCCCATTAATGGGGTCTACAGAAAATCTGGATTAAAGGCCAGAAAGTATCCATTTGATCTGGATTTCCCCAGCAGCAGTCGAAACAATCGGGTCCCAAATGGGTGCCGTGGTGGAAATGGGATCATCCAGCTCACACCCAAATGGGTCCTTAATGGGTGCAATAATGGGTACTTTCTGACAGTGGAAAAACACCTGGGGTCTAAACCGATGTAGATTCATTGGATTGAAAGGCCCATGAAATTATAAAAGCAAATTGTGCATCACATCCTAGAAACCATTTTGATCTGCTGCCCCTGGTACATAAGAGTTGGGTGGCCAATAGTTATTGCAAGTACAATAAAAAAAAAAAAGACAAATGGAATTTAAGTGAGTACATAAAGCAGAGCAAAGAAAAATGTTATACATACATGCAAATAAGGTATCTTAATGATTAAGGAAATAAAAGATCCTTATATAAAGGGAACAGTGTAAAATCAGTTGGAATTCTGGAAAGAAAAACAACTGCTTGGCGAGTGAAGGAAAAGAATAGAAGGAAAGGCGAATAAAGAAAACTGGAAAATGGCAATGGAACAGTACATTTTAAAAAAGAAACATTATGTGCAGCCCAAGAGCAGACGCTACAAATGAACAACGTGAAAGGGGGAAAAAAAAGGAAAAGATCACAGAGGCAGAAGGTTCAGATTGCGCAAAGGAAAAGATGAAATGGCATGCGATTTCATTAGCTCACGCAGTTCGGTTCACCTAACTGAATATAAGGAAGACTCAGTAATGCTACGTTGGGATGCCTGTAAAAACCGCATTGTACCAGATGGCGGGTGAGGGGAAAGGGTGCCAACATAAACTAGGAAAATCTGTTTTAAATAGAAAGGTTAAAATATTACGGGTTTTTTAAATTCAAGCAGCTAATCCATTGGACCATAAAGGTAGTTTCTGCACAATCTTCTTGTTCCAGAACAAACAATCTGTCCCATATGGAAGTGGGTTGTACTGAAGCAGGACCCCATGGAGACCAACTTATGATGGTGCTTCCTGGAGTGCTGCTTAAAAGGGTCCCCTATAGGACTGTGCCATCTGCATGCCTGTGTGATCCAGTTTCAGTATACTGGTCCTGTGCTGACTGTAGACTTTGATACTGTAACTACAGTACCATTTTGGTGTCCTGACCCCGAGTCCACAGAGAGTGATAGGTGGAGCCTGCCGTAGTCCACACATATGAATTAGAATAAATTCCAGTGGATAAAGGGCTTTAGATGGTTATATCCATGTTGTGGAAAGAGAAGTATCCATGATTGTAGCAGCTATCCCAGGGAACAACAAAATGGGGAGAAGAACAAGGATGAGAAGGAAGAGAAGAGTTGGTTTTTCTACCCCACTTTTCTCATCTATTTAAGGGGACTCAAAGTGACTAACAAACCTTCCCTTCCTTCTCCCCACAACAGAACACACTGTGAGGTAGGTGGGGCTGTGAGAGCTCAGAAGAGAGCTGTGACAAGCCCAGGGTCACCCAGCTGGCTTCATGGAGGAGGGCAGAACCAAACCTGGTATTTCCCAGATAAGAGTCTGGCTCTTTAACCATTAGACCGAACTGGCACAGTAGGAATGTGCAAAATAGACTTCATATTCAATCAAATATTTTGAATTTGCAAGCATTTGTATGTGCAGATTAGAATTTACCAATCAGATTGGTAAATTTGAATGTAAAATATTTGAATCGAATTGGATTTTTGGGTATTCAACTTGATTTGAACAGAATGTTAAAAAAAGATTCATGCACATCTGTAAGTGTGCAGTCTGCTGCTGAAGAAGGGAAAGTCCAGGTTTGCCATCGTTTCGCCATCGAATAGAAAATCTAATAAATTCATTTCATTATCGAATTGTTAAATAAAAACCCCGGAATTTTGCCTTCATTCTTTAACTTTTTTGCAAATACTTTTTCCCACTGAGAAAGTCCTTTTCAAGATAAAAACCAAAGAGAAATACAAGTGTTTGATTAAATTGTTTTCCCAAGAAGGTGACTGGTTCAGTTCAATCAATTTTCAGCTCAATGCAAATGCCGCAGAGAATCACAATTCTCTTTCTGCAAACAATCACAATTCTCCTTTACTTTGCTAGCTCTCCATATATGCTGTGACCCTTTCTGTCTTTAATCTGCATCAGTTGATCCAGAATATCCTGGCCCACTGATCTGTGAAACTTGTGTGAAGCTTTATGTCCATATCCCCATGCCTTTGAAGTCTAGGAGCCAAAGTTCCTGGCCTTGGATCCTCTTAGCAGCATTTTTGGGAGCCATATCTGCAAGCCTCCTGTGTTCTGAATGAGAGCCAAACTGCTTCCCTGGTAGACTCGATTAAATGGGTTAAAGGGCACGTCCCCATGCATGTTTGGTCCGGTACTGAAACCAGGCTCGGCAAGGGGTGTCCCCATGTGTTTTAGATTTGGTCCAGTTTCTGTGGACCAAACCACCCCAAATCATGCCAGACCAGGACCAAATTTGGTACCTGAAAAAACAAGTCTGGGCACGGTTTGGGGTCTCAGCACGCATTGCTTAGTGAGCCGAGACTGCACATGGGGTCGATCCCAGCCTATTTGGGGAGGCGACTGGTGCTCACATCATTGGGAGGTGGGGTATGCTTGCTGTTCCTGTCCTGTGCACTGGAGATCACAGCCGCTGCCATTTTTTGGGAGTGGAAAAATCCTGATGGCCAAGGCAGGCAGGATAATGGCACCAGATTAAGGCCTCCTTAATCTCGGTCATGCTCTGTCTAATGTAGACAGAATGGACCAGCAGATCTATTAGCATGCAGAGCTATGAGGCCTAGAAGTATATTAAAGTGTCCATCTTAAGGGTCTGTGCAGGAAGGCCCCATGTTTCCAAAATTAGAATGCGACTCTCTTATCGCCTCCTTGCATCTGGTGTTTTTCTTCTCTAACTTTCAGATGTTTACCTCTATTATAAGTTACAAGATACTGATTTGTTATAAAAATAGGACACACAGTATAACATTCAAAGGTCATGAAGTCTAACCCATATCCCTGTTACTATGGCAATGGCTATCAGATCTTATCACAGTTCTCTACTTCTAAAAGATAAGTTAAAACTGGATAACATTCCAGTGGCCTTTTCTAATTAAGGCGCAAAAATTACCGTATCATATGCAGCACACCGTCTTTTGCTTCCATGCAGGGACATGTGGGTGGGTAGTCAGATAAATACAAAGCAATAGGATTAAGGGGTAAATTAAGGACAAAGGCGTGGGGGGGGGGGGAGATACAATAAATATCTTGCAAAATAGACTAACTTTCTTTGAGATGACCATCATTTTCCTCACATTGGCAACATCTGCATAATCCATGAGAACCATCATGCCAGGTAGGTTCTAAGACCATGGAGTCTGCATACCAGTGCATTATGGGAGGCTGTACATCCCAGGGAACATGCTGACTATACAGGCCCCACTCCTGAGCAAGCCAACCATATTCAGGGATACTCCAGCAGAAGACCAACTTAGAGTGAGCTCCCTCATGGCCCAAGCCGGGTCTCATATTTGCCACCATCATGTTGACAGGCAGCAGTGATCCTGGCCCTGTTTGCAGTCTGATGACATTTATGGAAATGCCTTAACCGTGGGGCAGTCTCCATGGCCCCAGGGAAACATTCTGGGCTCATGGACAGGGAACTTTCAGTCTCCAGTTTCACAACAAGGTTGGCATGGGAAAACTATTGGCAGTTCTATGTGGCTGGCCATTTTTCTGGCATGTCTGCTCATAAGTGTGCTCTTCAGCACATGCCAACAGAGTGTATGGCAAAGTGACCATTTAATCTGCAGTGGTGTTCCTCTGGGTTCTCTGAGCCAGTTTGGTCTAGTGGTTAGGGACTCTTATCTGGGAATACTGAGTTTGATTCCTCAACTCCCACATGAAGCCAGCTGTGTGACCTTGGGCTAGTCACAGCTCTCTTCTGAGCTCTCACAGTCCCACCTGCCTCACAGGGTGTTCCATTGTGGGGAGAAGAATAGGAAGCTTTGTCAGCAGCTTTGCGTCCCCTTAAATGGGTGAGAAAAGCAGGGTAGAAAAGCCAACTCTTCTTCTTCTCCTGGGAGTGCACATTGTTTGAACCACATGCCCACACAACTGGGGTGTCCATTCAATGTGGCATCCCAAAACATTCTCCAGTACAAACCATTTCATCAATACAAAACTTCTTGTGCTTTATCCATTGTGTCTTCACATGTGACCAGTGTACTGCAATTTCTTCCGATTTCTGTCAAGTGTCATAGACTGAACTCTTCCATGGTTGCCCAGCTTAGATGCCTCATGCATCTGATGGTCTGTCGTCACACCTAAGGTTTAATCCAGCTTCAGTCCACCTTCAGAGCGAGAGTACACATCACCAAAGTGAACGGTATTTTTCTTCCACATTATCTATCCTGAAGGTGAATTTTCTGAGTTATTTAACCCTGAAAGAAAACCGCTTGTCACTTTGCTGATGCTTTCTCTCACTCTGAAAGTCGACTGAAGCTGGATTAAACCAGTGTGACCACAGCCCTGGAGGGAATCCCAGTACTCAGAATTGTAGAATAATAGTAGTCCATGTGTTTTTAAGCTGTGGGTAGCATGAAAATTCCCTATTACCCATAATCCTTCATCTTTCTATCCTTCATTATCTTTTTCCTCTTATCTCTGTTGAAATCACAAAACTACATAATTTTATTTTCTTTTTTTAAATGAACTTTTAATGTAACAGACTATATTTGGGAGCACTATATTTCATTAACCCTGAACGGTTATTAAACTAGGAGATCATGAAATCAGAAGAAAGTTACCAAGGCTGTGGTTAGAAACCCCGAAGAAGCCACTTTGCTTAATTATTCAGTGCACTAGAAGGTCATTTTTTTATTCTCCTGTCCTGTGCTTTTCACTGAGCTGCAATAAATCTATAAATTAATGCTTGTTTGTTTGCATTTCACACTCACACAAATTGCAGGGGCTGCTGTATATTTATAAATCGCACTAGCTTACCTGCCTCTGATTTTCAGTTTCCAGTCTCAGCCTAGCTTCCACACATCTCCGGGTCTCTAAGAACGCCTGACGTTGGGCTCTGTCTGATAGGTAACTGATGAAGATGCCAGCAGTATTCATGCACATAAATAGGATCACTTGAGCTGCTGTCTGAAAGATACAAAGAAAGAATATTTTGTTTGTTTGAATTTTTATTCCACCCTATACACAAAGGTCTCAGGGTGGGTTAGAACATTAAAAATACATTTAAACCATAACATTGCCTGTATATGTGTAAGAAAAGCTGTTTCCATACTTAGCCAAAAGCCAGAGTAAAGGGATACATCTTCACAGCTCTTCTGAACACATAGAGTGAAGGTGGCTGAATACACCTCAGTTGGGAGACTACGAAATGGGCAGGCATCCAGGATAGGGTCTTGTCAGTGATGGCTCCCGGACTGTGGGAATCTGGGAGCCATCACTGAAAAGACCCTATCCTGAATGCCCACCCATTTGGTACTGAGGGCAGTGGTACAACCAGGAGCGCCTCCTCCGAAGATCTTAGGGTATGGGCAGGTTGATACAGAAAAAGCTGTTCCTTCAGACATTTAGGACCTTATAGGTTAAGGTTAGTACCTTGAATTGGGCTTGGTAGTGAGCTGGCAATCAGTGCAGCTGTTTTAAGACCAGCATGATGTACGCCCAGCCAGCTGTTCTGGTCAGTAGTCTAGCAGCTGCATTCTGCACCAGCTGCAGCTCCTGAGCTGTCTTCGGGACCATCTCCATGTACAGCACATTACAATAGTCCAGTTTGGAAGCTACCAGAACATGGAAAACTGTGGCCAAATCATCTCTGTCCAGAAGGGGCCTTAACTGTTGAACCAGCCGTAGTTGGGAATAGGCTCTCTTGGCTATGGCCTCCAACTGAGCTTCAAGCACTAGAACCAGGGGGCACTCTATGAAGCTGATGGGTAGGAGAATAAGGTCTGACAGGGGGAAGTATTTCTTCACCCAGAGGGTCATCGGCTTATGGAATGTGCTGCCAGAAGAGGTGGTGACAGCTACCAGTCTGGATGGCTTTAAGGTAGGGTTAGACAAATTTATGGATGACAGATGTATCAATGGCTACTAGAACGAATGCCTAGGTGCATCCTTCAGGCTGGGGGAGGGGGAGGAACTGGGGCGCTTCTAAAGCCATCTGCTGGGACTCGAGAGCAGGAGAAGGTTTGTCCTTGTCTCTGCTTGAGATGCCCATGAGCATTTGGTGGGCCACTGTGTGCGACAGGATGCTGGACTAGATGGGCTGTGGCCTGATCCAGCAAGGCTTCTCTTATGTTCTTATGTTCTTAAGCATTAGTGCAGAATCCAAGAGCACACCCAGATTTTGCACCTGTCCCTTTCAGGACATTACAACCCTGTTGAGGACAGGATATCTCCCAACTACATGGACATGAGACCCAGTAACAAACAGTGCCGCCATCTGGTCTGGTCATATAGGTGTCTGTCTTTTTTATTGGTAGGTAAGTAGACAGGTACACAGAAAAACAGACTAGGGATGCACAAAATTCAATCTGAGTTTGCAAATTTGATCAAATATTTTATATTTGTGGACATTTGTATTCAAACAAAATTTGGTTTTTCACATATCCAATACTTTGATCAAAATGAACCAGGGTCCTGCGACAAAAAGCAACAATTCAATTGAACAGTCACGTTTTGCTGTGTTTTGGGTCACGAAAAAGGCTTTTTCAAAAATAAATATATTTTTCTTTGAAAAAATGTTCAGAAACGAATGCGGAAAACTGGTTTTTCATTTAAACTATTTGACAATGAAACAAATGAACAGATTTTCACTCTGAGAGCAAAACGCACACACATTTTTTAATGCATATCCCTAAAACAGACAGGCAAACTGATGCATGGTCTTAAAAAAAAACAGACAGAAAGCCAGATGCAAATTTATTTAAATTAGAACTTTATCTGGGAACACAAGAAAAAGCTTTTTCTGTACAGCCTTATCTACTGAGTTCAGTGGAACTTACTCCCACATAAGTATAAACAGGATTACAGACTCAGTTATTACTCATCTGCCCTTTAAATTAATACATGCATTCTCAAACCCCTTGCAACAGGAACCTTTCGGAGATATTGTAGGAAGTATAAGATGAGTTAACAGCTTAATAAACACAAGCTATTTTGTGCTGGTAGCAGTTTCTTCCTACAGGACAATTTTGCACTTCCCTTCCCATCGGCTGGACAAGAAAGGAGTGTGATGAACCAACATTAACAAGTGCTTGTGTTTGGAACGCTACTCCACGTTACCCATCCCCCCCCCCAAACAATCAAATACTTACCTTGATGCGATTGCAGGGCAGGTCCTCTTCAGGGTGCCGGCATGTTGCCTGCAGTGTCCTGTGCAACTGTGTGTGCATTGGCATCGGCGCCATGACGATGCTGACACTCTGCACACATGCAGTCGCATCTATGGTTGTCTGAGGTGCCAGTGCGCATGTGTGGCACCACAGGTGACCCCAGAGCACCAGAAGAGGTGCAAATGGCTGCTGTCTGGATGTGCCAGGTAAGTGATTGAGTAAGGTCAGTAAGCCACACCTAGTCCAAAATTAGGGAACTTCTGGGAAGGCAGAGGGTGCCTGGAGGCAGAAACAGCCTCCTCAATGTGCAGATGAAGTGAAGGTGTGGCCACAGCCTCAGCCATTGTGGCAATAAGGATGTTAGACTACAAAGAAATTTGGTCTGACTAAAAAAAAAGGGGTTTTCTTATTTAACTGGCCGTCTCTCTGTATGCATGGCTTGGCTTCCGAAAGTTCCAGCTGACAGACAGAGAATAGCAGCTTAAAGAAACAAAATAATCACTATGATCTCTATTAAAGTCATTGAAACATATGAAGCTGTCTCTGTTCTGTGGGAAGAAACGCTCAGCATTTGGGGGCACTAAACTCTCATTGAACCACAGATGATGTTTGCAACAGCTGAGTCACAGTATTGGAGTCAGGAACAATTACAAACATAATTAGCCATTTTTTATTTTTACTTTTTACATTGCAAAATGCCTTCTGACACAAACAATGTGGCTGCTGCGCCTCGCTTCACAATTTAGCGCAATGGCGGAGGAACGGACCAAGGGAACAAAAGCGCTGAGGTAGGCATCTGCCGGTATTGTTTTTGCCATTGGGTTGGTTTTGGTGGTAATGAACATTTGTACTTAAATAAGTGTGCAAGTTCTCACAGGTGATTTTCTTTCTGGAAGTGTTTACTTAAATCAGTCCTATATTCTAGTCTACAAGGTTGCTGGAAAACCTTGAAAGGTTTTGCTATAACCGAGTCATCTGGTATCCTGAACATTTCTTTTATGACACTGACTGAATGTCACGGTAATAAGAAATATTCCAAAAAAAAAAAAAAAGCCCCCCTGGAATTATCACTTGTTGAATAGTGTGGTGTTGGCACGTTCTTGGGCACAATATAATGATGTGTATATCTGAGTACCTTGATGATGCAAAATACCCCAAAGTGCACAATCATTACCACCATGGATGCACAGGCATCTTTTTTGCCTCCACAGCAAAGATGGAGGCTCTGTCTAGAAAGTACACTGTAGCACTATTTTGGGAAAACCCACCATCTGAGTATAACCCCTCCAGAATTATCACTTGTTGCCTAGAAAGCATGGGGGATGGAGCTGTTGTGCATGTTTTAGCAATGTGCACATTCAAGTATTCGACAACCAGTGTCAGGTTTTCCCACAGTAAGCTATAGTGGAACTATAGTTGGGTTGCCACAGATACATATGGGAATCCCACCAGAGCACAGATAGAACTGAACTATGCATGGCCTCTCCCATCTGGATGGGACAGTGTTCGTTCCATCCATCCATCCATCCATCCATCCATCCATCCATCCATCCATCCAGACAGACAGACAGACAGACAGACAGATCTGGGAACTATCTGGGAAAGATCTGGCATATACTGCACTAGCATGCAGATGGCTGAGCCCTTTTCCAGGATAAAATCTGGGATAAGGCCCAGTGCATAAAGGGATATGGTTTAGACTACATGCCACCACCCCAGGGATGGCCGCTCCACACCATGCTGTGAAATTTCCCCCTTTTAGGATGCAGTTTCATGCTGCCATGGACACATCCATGCAGTTTTCTTGGTAGATTATGTTTTTCTAAGGAGATACCAAGGACTGAAACTTCAACCTTCTGTTTTCCAGGCATATCACTGAACTGTGGAGTTTTGCAATGTAGGTTATGTTACTTATTTTGAAATTTACTAGATACGTCCAGCAGCACTTCAAGGCATCCTACATGTTTGGTCCACATTACCATTACCTAGCAAAAGTCTCTTTACCAGGTCCCCAGAGCAGCCAGTCTGTATTGCTACAAACACACACACTGAGGCCTACAAGGGAGTCAGTAGTGTCCTGGAATCTCAGTCAAGGAGTAGCTCTCGTGCCCTGACATAGCTGGTTGCCTTGATGTAGCTCATCAAAATGGGTCTTTATGACACAAGGGCTGCAGTATATGTCCACAAAGGCCAAGATAAACTTCTGTGCACAGGTGAAGTTGATGGCAAATTTAGCCTGGCCCTGTGACAGTGGAACAAGGAGGTATTTTCACCAGCTACTATGTGCCACAGTGATGGAGACCATTCCCTCAATGCCTTTGCTTGCATGTTGGAGCTACAGGCCCTTTCTGCATGGGCCCATAATCTGAATTAAGGGTCCATTTAATGTGCATTTAGGGCTCCATCTCTGCTAGTTAATGAAGATTTAGAGAATCCATACTACCTCATGGACTCTGCCCCCCACCTCACCCCCGTATGGCTCCATCTGCTTTGATCACAATCAGGGAAGGAGGAGGAGGAGTTGGCTTTTCTACTCTGCTTTTCTCAACCATTTAAAGGGACTCAAAGTGACTTTCTATTCTTCTCCCCACACCAGAGACCCTGTAAGGTCGGTGGGACTCTGAGAGCTCAGAAAAGGGCTGTGACTAGCCCAGAGTTATCCAGCTGGCTTTGTGGGGGAGTGCGGAATTGAACCCAGTGTTCCCAGATAAGAGTTCAGCTCCCTAACCACTAGACCAAACTGGCAGACCCATTACTGGTAGACCCATTTAATCAGGACTATCAGCCTGAACACAGGAGGCATGCAGAAAGCCTCCTGTGTTTGGGACATGCCCTCAGAATGAATCCCCCAGAGGCCCCAGGGAAGTTCCCATCAGCTTCAAGGTTGTGGCATAGGCTGGTCTGGATCAGCACCATTATGCAAATGGTGCTGATCCTGTCCATGCCTGCCTATTGATCCCAACTACAGGCAGGTAATGCAAAGAAGGGCCCAGCCTTCATTTCTGTTTATTTCCAATGTGGAAAGCACCACTGTTCCCATTTCCTTTTCTTTCTTTCACTAGAATTACTCTACCTTTTACCATATTTAATACTCCACACAGCTTTTCACCTGGGCTTGACTCCCTTGAGGGTGGACAGTTAGCACATAAATAAATACCACAAGAAGAGATAATTAAATAATCTGGCTACCTTTTAGGGGCCTTCAGGGAAATACTGTAGATCTTTAAGTAAGTCTTCAAATAAATTGGAAAATAGAGAGGGAAAATGCATCATCAGCTCTCTTGCTAGTGACGTTATTCTCTCTTATCACATTTTGAGTTTATGTTCTACTCATTAAACCCCAAATCGGTTCATCAACCCATCTTTCAGGCATCTTTATGCCTCTTTTGCCTCCTCCACTTCTAAATTGGTAAAATAAATATTAACCTGTTCCTTTCCCTCTAATTTAATGCCCTGCCACAAAAAGAGAGATAAATAGTTCAGATATTACAGCTTACCCGACGTTTTATTCTGCTCTTATATCTTAAGAACGTAAGCACATTTAGAGGAGGGGTGTTTTTCCACTGTCACTAGAAGTACCCATTAAATATCCATTAATGGGTACAAAAATGCCATTATGTACCCATTAATGGGTACTTAATGGGTACTTTTAGTGACAGTGGAAAAACACCCGAGCTCTGCTGGATTGGGCCACAGCCCATCTACCCCAGCATCCTGTCCCACAAAGTACTCCAGCAGTTGCTTCTGGGCAACTCAACACAATATCATGAACATTTAATGTGCATCCATCAGGGCAGAATAAAGCCAATAAGACTGCACAGGAGCCCCAGGATACTGAGTTTTACGTTGGCTCAGTCCTGAGCTTAGATATTGGTTTACACGCTTCAAAGGAGTCTAGGGGCCTTTTCCCACTAGGGCTTAGAACCCTTCTAAGATCCCATTAGGAACCCAATAGGTACCTGATTGGTACCAATTGGGAAGGTTCTGTCCCTACCTAGACCCCAACTGAAGGCTCCATCTGCAAGGCCCTGTCCCCATGAGGGCAGGGGAAATTCAGATTTAATTGGTCCTTAAATCCAGATTTCGTGTGGACCTGATTAAAAGTGTCCACAATGGGGTCTTCAGGCATCGTCAAGATCCAGATAACCAGGAGGACCCCATCTCGAAGATCCGGATCGTGAAGATCCGGATCTTTGACCAAGTGTGGAAAAAGGGGATAGATCAGTCTGGAGAACAGTCCTTATAAGTGAGCCACACATCCTACCATAAATAGGACAATCATCTATGAGAAACCATAAATCCCCAGTAAACAACTCTCCAGTTCAAGATAAGGCTTAAAAATAAGAGTCATTTAGAGGACCAGCATGACAGAAAACACTGCACTTGTCAACCAACAGTTAGTACACAGAGACCAGACATTACAGGCTTATAGGTCACGTGCATTGCATCCAGAAAAAGCTACTTGTACATTCTAGAATAAAGCATATTCCCAAATATCCATGCTTTAATCCAGAATATCCAAATACAGCAGAACAAGTAACTAGCGTCCTGATCAATGTTTTCCCCCAAAACATGCCTTGTTACTATGCTTCTTCCATCTATACGTGTACATTTTGCACAGAGTTTAAATTCTTTTAATGCATTGGGGGTTTCATATTGCCCCTGCACCCTCCTCCTCTTTTTGGCATGGATGGTGGAATTCTGCATCCCACGCTTTGGAGAGAGGATGACACCCCGACCCAAAGAATAAAATAAAATAAATCTGAAGTCCTGCTGAAAATCACCCCTGACACTTCTCTGAGTGGAATTCAGGCTGTCTGGATAGATTTTACTAAATTCTGTATGGAAAATTAGTCATTGAAGTGGTTTCATTTGTGCAAAGATAAGATGGCTGCAGTATACACAAATGCACCTGATTGTTTTGGTCGATAGTTCAGTAGGTGTCAAGACAGTGTGCATTTACTGATTTTTTACAAAGGCCAGTAGCATGTCAGCTATTATTAAAAATGGTGTTGAAAACAGAGAAGCTAATATGATAATGCCATTATATAAGTTGAAGTTGCAACTGTATTAGGAATACTGTCTGTAGTTTTGGTCACTGCATCTACACTTACCTGTTTTATTCTGCATCAGCTGAGGCCTATTCGCACTATAGCCTTTAGTGAAGAATTAGTGAACTTCTGGTGAAGAGCATGCTCATGTGGAGTAGGCTGTGACAGGCTCTAAGGGCCTTTTCCCACTACGGTTTAGAATCCTTCTAAGGCCCCATTAGGAACCCAATTGGTACCAATTGGGAAGGCCCTGTCCCCACCTGGACCCCATTGAAGGCCCTGTCCCCATGAGGGCAGGGGAAATCCAGATTTAATAGATCCTTCAGGCCCTTAAATCTTGATTTCCTGTGGACCTGATTAAAGGTGTCCACAATGGGGTCTTCAGGCATCTTCAAGATCTGGATCTCCAGGAGGACCCCATCTCAAAGTTCCAGATCTTGAAGATCCATATCTTTTACTGTGCGTGGAAAAAGGGGGTTACTGTGCCCTGCGTCACCAGAAGTTCTCTAATAGTTGCATAGGTGTAACCAACATTTACCAGAACCTTACCTCAAGTGTCCAGCAGTGTGACCATCCACACCTCCTCCAGTGCTCCAAAGTCATCTGAGGTGCTACACAAGCACGCTGGCACCTTGGATGACCATAGAAGCGACTGTGCGTGCGCAGAGTGTCATCATCAAGGCAGTGGCAGTACTGCAGCAAAAATGGCAGCGCTCAGAAGAGGACCAGCCCCAGGATCAAATAAGGCAAGTATTCTATCATGGCAGGAGGGAATGGCCAAAGTTGACTAGCGCTCCAAGTACGAGCGCTAGCCAATGTTGGTTAATCACACTCCTTTCCCATCCAGTGGGTGAGAAGGGGAGTGCGGAAATGGTCTGAACAAAGTAATCCATCCCAAGGCTGGGACCACACTGGGCTGAAACAACAGCATCTTCATAGCAATGGCTGTTCCAGCCCATCCCTATGATAGTCCCAAAGCTACAACAGCCATAAACTAAAGGCCTTTTTGCACTACAGCCGAATGGGGGCACGTGTTCCTACCTGCCTATGTGTGAAAGGGGAACCCATCCCCATGTGTCCTAGCCTGAAAAGGCTGGTGTGGGGGCGAGACACCCCTCCCAGGCCTCCTGTCACTGGGTCAGGTAAGGGTGGGCAGGCCTGTCCGGTCCCTTCCCCGGATTCCTGCATGTGCCAGGGGACCAGATTGTGTCACCTAGAGCCTGCAGTACCCCCCCTCCCGGGGCACCCACCACCCCAGAGCGTGGCCTACCCAGATACACATGCACATGTGAGGCACTTACCTTATGCTTGCCAGGTTCCGAAGTGGCCAGCGTGGAGGTAAGTGCCTTGCGCGCATGTGTCTGGGTAGGCTACGCCCTGGGGGGTGCCCAGGGTGGTCACTGCGTGCTCTAGGGAACCCAATCTGGTCCCCTGGCACTTGCAGGAACCCAGGGAAGGGACCGGACAGGCCTGCCCACCCCTGGGTCTTACCTGACCCAATGGTGACAGGCTTGGGGCAGGGCCTGCAGCTGGCAGGGAGGGAGCATGCGAACACTCTCTCTCCTGAACAGCTGTGGGATGGGACGTGATTGGTGGGAATCCCCTGGGCTGTGTGTAGAGCCGGAATGCATCTGTACACCGGAACACATCTGGCCGCCCTGGGACAGGCTGAGGCGGTTCTGAATGGAACCGCCAGCCCAGCTGAGTGTATGCTCCATCCCAGGGTGTCTACATGCATTTCGGAGGCCCTCGTGTGAATAGGCCTTAAGGTTCCTGACCTTGGAGCCCTCTGGGTCCTTTCTACACTGGACCTTATTCTAGAATGTATCCCAGAATAGGAGCTGGCTGTCCTCGTGCTTGTGAAGCCTATGGTAGGCTTTGGATGGGATCTCTCTTTAGCTTACACTACCATTCAGACAGCAGGTCCCTATTCCGTGCTATATTCTGAAATAAGGCCCAGTGCAGAAAGAGCCAAAGTTTCATTCCTTTTCTCCATAATTTACTGAGCTAAAGCCCTTCTGCAAGAAGGTACCCAGAGACTCTTGAAAACAACCGTGATAAATAAGACAGCCCTGTTCTTACCGCTTCTCTAAGGGACATGATAAAAAAGGGAAATAGATGAATAGGGCTGGCACAGGAAACAGTTTCTGAAATACAGAACTTTTGATGTGAGCAGCTATAACGGAAAAATTTGAAAGAACCTGAAGTTGCTGATCTCCGGCATCCTTGTATGGATAATTGATCTGATGTACTTCAAACACCCCAAGTACCACATAAATACTAGGTAAAAATAGTCTGAGGCAGAACTTTCACAGCTAAGCAGATGCTGATGGGGAAAAATATTGTTTTGTATTTTTCCCTCATGGCTTTTATTAGTAATGATCTCATACTTCTGTGCTTTATGTTTCTAAGCATATTTATAAGCTGCCTCCAGCATTACTTCTCAGCAGAAAAGCGGAAAGAAGAAGGAGACTCAAAACAGCTGACAAGCCTTCTGTTCTTCTCCTCACAACAGACCGCCCTGGGAGATGGGTGTGACTGTGAGAGCTCAGAAAAAGAACTGTGAGTAGCCCAAGGTCACCCAGCTGGCTTCATGGGGGAGGGTGGAATCGAACCCTGTATTCCTAGATAAGAGTCTGGCTCCCTAACCACTAGACCAAAGTGCACTTCACACATCTGCCAGTATTCACTAGCTTGCCCCGGCTGTTGTGTCCAGAATCTCTTCTAGGTGCAGCATGACTGCACAATTGTACACAGCATCCAGGTTGCCACAGAAGTGTCCAGGTGAGTGCTGAGCATTGCATGGTGATCTTACCCTGCCCTGCCCATGCAAACTTCAAATGCTTCTGGACCAATACTGGGCTTTATCAGCACTTGAAGTGCGGATGGGTGTTGCTGCTCTGGTATGTATTATTATCCCATACTAGGCTGGTAAGTGCAAAAAGGCCCCTGGTCCTCATAGAAGACAGAGAGGGAGAAGAAGAGTTGGCTTTTATACCCCACATTTCTTAACCTTAAGGGGAATCAAAGCGGCTGACAAAC
Source organism: Aspidoscelis tigris stejnegeri (assembly GCA_023333525.1). Lineage (NCBI taxonomy): Eukaryota > Metazoa > Chordata > Lepidosauria > Squamata > Teiidae > Aspidoscelis > Aspidoscelis tigris. The sequence continues at coordinate 12,092,955 of JALMGA010000004.1, read as the reverse complement.
CTTCTGTTCTTCTCCCTACATAAAAACACTTACAGTATTACACACAAAGCTGCATGGCCACAGCTGGAGGTGTCCTGATGTAATTTAATGCCCAGTGTGGTAGGCTATTTTGAGACACCTCACAGGCAGTGTGAGGGGGGGGGGAGTCACCACTAGTGTGCCTCCATCTTCTGGAAAGGCTATTTACATGGCCACTTCCCAAATGAGCTGTGTGGTACAGCTGATTTTTCAGTCATAATGCCAGATGGCTGCCACATGCAGGAACAGACACCCTCTCCTTTCAGCTCACTGTTGCTGGAGCCAGTCCCATCAGTTTAGATTACATCAGAATTGGAAATCCCACACGAAAATCAGGGTACCCTAGAGATAAATGCTCTACCCCACAAATGAGCCCTCAGAACCCTGAGGGGGGCCTCCAGAGTTGTCTGAATACATCCATACTTAGGCCTGTTTGCATTTACCTTATTGGAATGGCTCTGGATGATCTAGGGGAGATTATTTCATGCTCTTTTTTTTGCCAGCAGTGACATACTGGAGCATCCAAGATTCCCCACCAGCTGCCTTACTTAAGAACATAAGAGGAGCCCTGCTGGATCAGATCACAGCCCATCTAGTCCTGCGTCCCGTCGCACACAGTGGCTCACCAAATCCTATTCCTGCTCTTGAATCCCAGCAAATGGCCTTAGAAGCCATCCTGCTTCCCCCACCCACCCCCCAGCCTGAAAGATGTACCTAGGCATCCATTATAGTGGCCATTGATACATCTGCCATCCATAAACTTGTCCAACCCTTCCTTAAAGCCATCTAGGCTGGTAGCTGTCACCACCTCTTCCGGCACCACATTCCATAAACCGATGAGCCTCTGGGTGAAGAAATACTTCCCTTTGTCGGATCCGACTCTCCTACCCATCAGCTTCCTAGAGTGCCCCCAGGTTCTAGTGCTGTGTGATAGAGAAAAGAAAATTTCTCTATCCACCTTTTCTATACCGTGCATAATTTTATATATTTCAATCAGGTGTGATCTTGATCTTCTGTAGGTGTGAACAAGTAAAAACCTGTTCATAGGTGAACCAGGGGTCAAAGGCTCTGAGGGGGGCGGGCAGCTGGAGCTGCACAGTTGTGGACCATAAATGAGCCGATCACCATGGCAACGTCCTGGTGTGTGCTGGGTGTTGCTGTGGCTGTTGCCATTGTGATCTGGCCTGCCAGACCACTTAAAGTACAAACGCCTCCCTCGGTGGACTGGCATTGTTATATCATCCCACTAAGTTAAGTGTGATCCTACAAATAGTTCAGACATTTACACAAATAGTTTGGGCATTCACTAAACTGGGGAGGTGGGAAAGCAGCTGTGCCAGTTACATCTGCAATAGATCCAGATTGCATTCGTCATGGATTGAGAGCAGATTGAAAGTGGATTCAGGATGGATTTGAAATTATTACCTTTTTAAAGTAACCTCAAAGCCAAAATGTGATTAAAGTTGATATTTAAATTGGATATCTATGTTTTCTAAACCTAAACTGTAGGCTTTTGAGATACAAGACCCTCATCCAGTTTCACAACTACAATTCACGTTTTCTGCTTTTTTCTTTTTTGTTCATTCTTCAAAGTTTTTATAATCTTTCAGTGAAATTCTCATAGGATTGTCTTGTGCCTGTTTTATTAATGCACTTTCAAATACCTTCCTGGGTTATTTTTGCTGAAAAAAAAAATACCTGAGGAAGCATTACTTATTTGAGAACACTTGTCTACTCTAAAGAATTAATGGAAACTAACCAGATCAATTGTATTAAGTCATGTTAGCAATTTTCTGGGAACTAAGAGCTCTTATCTCCTTTGAATCCACAAATAAACCAAACAGTAGATGAAATCAAATTTACATTTACAAGATACCCTTCAAACTGGAACCTAGAGGCACTTATTACAAGCAAAGCAAGCAAGAAAGAAACAGGCTACAGATGTCAATTCCTTGTGATTAAGCCAAATGCAAGCAGGTAAGATCATTTAAATCTGGAAATGGACCTTAATGCAAAGCAATATATTTTCATCTGCAGCCTCCTGAAATCAGCTTGACCCCCTAAAATTGTAATAGGCAAAGAAAAAGGCAATAAATACAGTGCTTTGAGATATACTTTCTCATGTTTCATGTGCCCTCCATGTGGGTGCCCTGTCTGCCTCAAACAGACTAGATGCCCTGATTGATTGATTGATTGGCATTTTTATCCCATCCTATACTAAGGGGTCTCATATAAAATGACCACATTAAAACCAATAATGTATTAAATATACTAAAACGATGGCAGTGTCTGAATGTGGGGAGAAAAAGGCTGTTCCTTTACTTAGCTTTGGCCAGGGTAAAGAGGTGTGTCTTCACAGCTCGTCTAAACACATAGAGAGAAGGTGCCTGATGCACCTCAGGAGGGAGACCATTCTACAGTCTGGGAGCCACCACAGAAAAGACCCTATCCTGGGTGCCCACCTTTGCTGCTTCTGTGAGTTTAAATGTGACTACTGGCACATGAGAGGGCTGTGATCCTGAACAAGGAGGTGATCGGTACAGAGCAAGCCAAAATGCACTTTGAAATGTGTCCCCCTGAAACACCGAGGCTAGGACTTTTTTGTTCCTAGCTCTCGGAGGCCTCAGTGTCTGACCACAAAGCACTATCCCACCCATGCCTTTCTGTGGTTGGGATCAGCAGGCATGACTACTCCAGACCTAGGGTGCCTCCAGGCATAAATTTAAAATGTGGAGCTTGCCTTTACTACGAAGTAAAAAAGCTCCGCAGAGAAAATGGGAAGTCCTCACGTTCTCCTGATCCTCCAAAGCAGCAGGGTGGGTGGCTCTTCCAACCATGTGGAAGTCCCTTTCTCCCTGATTGGTCCACATGTTCTAGGGTGAGGGTGAACTCTCATGAGATCTCATGGAGTTTGTCCAAACACCTGAGAAAATAGGGATGGAAGGGAAACTCCACCGCCAATGTTTACATAAGTACATTTTATTTTAAATTTGGGAGCATTGGGCTCTACTTTGCAGAGCATCATAATACCTCTCTGGCAGGTTGACAGCTGCTTTGCGGCCCCTGCAAAGAATTCCTCGTATATGGAAACAGGCCTACTGACTCTGACTCGCAGTCCAGAGCTCCATTGCCTTCCTGAAAACACCTGCCCAAACTGTGCAATGTCAACAAGGAAGACGACAAAGCTTTTAGGAAACCGGAGGTCCTTCTGCATTTAGCTGATTAGGCTACCATGAACTATTGCTGGTAAACTTCTGGTGAAGGAGAACCATTCTCACTCACCATGAGGAAAGCTTCCCCAAACCATCCATTACTGGCCAGAAGTGCGAATGGTCCTCCCGTTTACCAGCCCGCACCAATGCATCTGAAGCTGGATGTTCCACTTCCTTGCCACTATGATTGGCTGCTCGGATGCCACTATAAGACGGGCATGTTTGAACACAGACTAACCCACAATCGAATGCCCCTCTTGCGATTCTACGATTGATCGTCACTCCCAGGGATGGGCATCCAATCATGGCACGTGTGAGCAATCAATCATGACCACCACCACACCTGTGTGGACACCTCATTCCCCGCCCATCAAACCCATGGAATTGGGTGCAGAGTGAATGGGTGCACCACTGGATGTTTCAGGTAAACTTTTGGTAAACACTGGTTAAGGTGTGGAGCATGAAATTGTGCTCTACACCTAATCAACAATTAGTGAACTTATGGTGAGGGTGGGCACTCTTGGAAGCTGTAACAGTCTCCTCGACATGCATATGCTCTTCACCAGACACTGACTACTTCTTCACTACTGGACTAAGTGCGAAAAGGCCTCTGGTTTTAATATGAATCTTACATGGGCCCAGAGTTATTACCTGGCATCTGTGGTAACTACTAGGTGCCTCAGAATCCAACATAGCCTTCCATGTTGTTTAATATCTACATGAAACTGCTGGGAGAGGTCATCCAGAGGATTAGGGTCCATAGTCATCAGCACATTGATGAACCACAGCTCTGCTCTCTTATCCCAGAGGCTGGAGGTTGAAATGGGTTGGATGTGGGTGAATAAGGTTAAGTTGAGGTTAAGGTTAAGTTTGTCAGGGGAAAAAACGGATCAGGAATTGGGTATAAAGTCTGTTCTGGATGGAGTGGCATTTCCTTTGAAGAAGAGGCTTGCAAGCTTGGAAGCTGTCCTCAATCCAGCTTTGCTCCTGGATGCCCAAGTAGCAGTTGGGAGCAGAAATTCCTTTGCACCTCCATTTGGTTGCCACCAGCCCTTAGTTTTCCACCAGTGGCAATTACTTGGGTAGCATCACTTTCCATCACATGATGGTTTTCAGGAACCATCCGGCAGTATTTTGCAATGGGCGACGTGTAGCCACTTTCATCGATTTTTACAAGCCTGCTTTACATACACACACGCAGCTTCTTGTGATGGCAAGAAATATGAAGTTGTTTATATTCCCCCGTACAGCATATTTGGTACGTATCGCCCAAAGCACTGGTTGCCATAGAAATTATTGGTTAATTAGGCTTAAAGAACCATTTCAATTCAACATTAACTATGAGGCTAAAAATATCACATTGTTGTCCATGCTCGAAACTTTAACAAGTCGTTCTGGAGAGCTGGGTCCAAATTTTTCATTTGTGTCAACTCCTTAATAATGATTCAAATAATGGTCATCTTATTATTCCACTAATGACAAATTAATTCTGTAGATCTGGGACAAAGAATGCAAGCTCAAGCGTCAGAAAGCTTGAAATAGTTTGACTTTGTACAAAATAGGCACTGCATTGCCTTTCATCTCTTAGAAAGAATTATCTTTAATACCTGAGACTATATAAGATGGGATCAACTCCTCACAACTGCACAGATCCATCCATGCCTTGTTCTTGGGGGGGGGGGAGGAGGAGGAGGAGGAGGAGGAGGAGGAGGAGGAGGAGGAGAAGAGTTGGCTTTTCTACCCTGCTTTTCTCACCCATTTAAGGAGACTTGAAGTGGCTGACAAAGCTTTCTACTCTTCTCCCCACAACAGAACACCCTGTGAGGTAGGTGGGGCTGTGAGAGCTCAGAAGAGAGCTGTGACTAGCCCAAGGTCACTTCAGCTGGCTTCGTGGAGAAGTGCGGTATTAAACCTGGTAGTCCCAGATAAGAGTCCAGTTTTCTAACCACTAGACCAAACTGGCTCACAAGAAGTGGGTTGTCCTGCCTTCTTCTGGAGAAGTGCCAGGAATCAAACCTGCAACCCTCTGCTTTCCAGACAGGTGAGTGAGGGCAACTTCCATATACCTGCTATGTTAGGAGTGAATTCAGGGTCGCTCAATGCCAGAAATTATTTAGTTTTATTGCTAGATTTGCTCCACTAGGTATCCCTGAACAGGAATTTCAGCCTTTTCTAAACAGGGCAATTCAGAAAGTCCTAACAGAGACCCTTGCATTGCACATTTGTATTGTGCAATTGTCTCAAAAGCTATTCTGTGGGGTATCTTTTGCTTATCATTCAACAATGACAGTTAGGATCCATCTATACAGTCATTTGGGGTAATTGCTCTGAGTGGACACATATCTCCAGAAACAGCTGCCTCTCTTCTAGAGATGTGCCAAACTGGTTTGTGTTCGAACAAATTCAAATCAAACAAGGGTGTTTGGAAAGTTCCAGGTCACATTTAACACACTCTCTGTTCAAAAACAAAATGTGAATTCAGATCAAACCTAGCAAATGTCTTCTGTTTGATAGAGGATCAACTTGAAGCAAACACTGCTGTTCAAAGAAAACAAATCAGATTCAAACCGAATCAGTCACTGTTCAGTTTGATTTGAACTAAAGGCACAAAAATGCTCATGCACATCTCTACCCTCTTTCCACCCACCCAGCCAGCCAGCCAGCCAGCCAACCAGCCAGTCAACCAACCAGTCAACCAGTCAATCACCCAACCACCCAACCAGTCAACCAACCAACCAACCAACCAACCAACCAACCAACCAACCAACCAACCAACCAACCAACCAACAAACAAACAAACAAACAAACAAACAAACAAACAACCACCCAACCAGTCAACCAACCAACCAACCAACCAACCAACCAACCAACCAACCAACCAAACAAACAAACAAACAAACAAACAAACAAACAAACAAACAAACAAACAAACAGTCTGCTTACTGTGAGAGCTGCATAAACCATTCTAAGGCACCCTTACCCAGTGTGATGCACACTGGCTGCCCTATTTAGGCACCTGTGTGGAGGTAGTCTTATTTTGTCTTTTCTCTAGGAAGCAGAAGAGATGGTAGCGGGTTCCATCCTCTCTATCTTAGCTTCAAAGCATCTTTGATGATCAGGGGTCTTTCTGCATTTGGCATTACTCTGGAATATATTCCAGAAAAGGACTTGGCTGCCTCCTTGCTTGTGCAGACTACAGGAGACCCCAGGCGAGGCCTGCTGAGATATATTCCTGAATAAGGCCAAGTGCGAAAGGGGCCCAAGTCTCATGATGGACCCAAGATCAAACCTATTTACAATCTATCCTGCTTAACAAGAACCACCACCACAAACATTCACCCTTGTCCAGATGATGTTCAAAGATTTAGGCCTATCCTTGAATACATGCAGTTGACTTGGTTTCAGCAAAGCTGATCAGATAAAACACGGGGTTGGGCAGGAAAAATAAGCCAAAGTCTTATTCTTTGCCCAGTTTGTTTCAATACTATTTTTGAACGACAAAAATAAAAATAAAAATAATAAAAATCTCAACAGTCTGCCATGATGAGGTTTTGTTGACGGTATAAATAAATTCCTTCTCTCTACTTCCCAGAATAATGACATCTATATGGATCTAAGTGTTGCATCTTGATATAGGACTGTTCATTTTTCACGTTCACAGTATGAAGAAAATCCATACCACATTAGAAGAAAAGACAGTTATTTTCCTCCCATGGCTCAACCAAGGAGAGGAGGAGAGAGCGAAAGAGAGAAATGTCTGAACAAGAGTGTACATAGGCAACTGGCTAACATGTAATTTAGCTTATTAGCTCTCCATTTCAACCTGAGCATTGGTGATTCACTGAAGAGCACAAATTATCTGGGCGACTTATGGCCCATTTGGGTCAAAATGACAACAAGTGGAGCCATCGAGAAATGTGAGCGGACATACTTTAATGCTACTCTTCTTGTGCTGTTGGATTGTCCTAAGTGCCAAACAGCTTTTCCAAATCACCGTTTGCAGAATAAGTTAGTTAATGTTCACTACCACTCAAAAAGAATGTTAAGCAAATTCAGAGTTTTGAAATGTCAGAAGATTTCAGGTCTTGCTTTTAAGAACTGTAATTCAGTGTAGTATAACCTGGGTATCCACTTAGGCTGCATCCCAATGTCAGTTCCTTATTTGGTGTGATATTGGCTTGTTTTTGACCAGGTGTGGGACCGAAATTGAATTTGCCCATCCCCATACCATCACCAATTACACAGGCTGTATATGGATACAGCCATCCTCATGCAAACCATGCTAAACTCCAGCATGGGGGAACAGCACCATCTCCTCGCCACCCCTACTATCCTGATTGGAAGCCGATTGACATCACTCCCCGTCATGCTGCCCACTGCAGCTATTACTGGGAAACATCACCAAATGCCACATCCCCCATCCCCCCCGCTTAGCAGCACAGGGAAGCTAGTATTGAATGGCAATAATAATAATTTTAAAAACCCAGCTCTTTGACCAAAGCTGCTACAAGGTTTGGCAGCAGTCTAGCAGTTTTGCACACCTCTGTATCACCACAAGAACACCGAGGAACCATGACTGGGGACAAAAATCAAGCCATGAACAAGCTATTATCATGCCTGCCTTGGCGATCGAGGAAGGGGGATGGAATACTTGTCGCAGAAAAGGGAGAAAAATCTAGCCATTATCATGCCTGCCTTGGTGTTTGGGGAAGAGGGGTGGAATACTTGTTGTGGAAAAGAGTCTCATGGGTCAGCGAAGACCATTCAACCCCCTTGTCATTTCAGCTTTAACACCATTTACTCCCAAAAAATCTCAGCGGTTGCGATCTCCAATGCACATGGCAGGAATGGTGAGCACAGGACATGAAAACCCACCTCCCAATGATGTGAGTACTAATCTCCTCCTCAAATAGCCGGGACCACCCCCATGCGGGGGCTCGGCACCCAAAATGATGCATGCTCAGCCACCAAACAGTTTTTTCCAGGACGAAATTTGGTACAGGTTTGGGCGATTTGCTCTGTGGAAACTGAACCAAATCGATTTTGCATGGGGATGACCCTTTCCGAATCCGATTTTGATCCGGACCAAAATATGCATGGGGATGTAGACTATATGTCTATTCTGAAATAAAGCATGGGTATTCTAGAATATCCAGAAACAGATGAGGTGCTGTAGCGGCTTGTTGGACCTGCTAGAGAAAAAGCTCCTATTTAGCAAACAAGTGCAGTCGAAAAGATATTGCATTCAAGAACAAATAAACCAAAACTTAGCTAAAAGTTCCGCACAGATCTGTATAGACATGGGAGGAGTCCTCAAAACGCAGAATCTTAGACCCTGGTCACACTTTCACTTCAAATCTTCTTCCGGTCAGACTGCTCACACCTTTTCATTTCTATCTAGTTTATTCGTGTCCTTTCCATTCAAGGAAGTCCAAATGGACGAGAAGAAGGCCACAGATCAAATGGATAGAAATGAAAAAGTGCGAACCATCAGACCTGAAGATGGGCTAAAGAACGTTTAAAGTGAAGGTGTGACCATGGACTTAAAATCTTTCCCAAATCAAGGCTTTTATCAGATATATTTTGGTCAGGTTAGGAAAGGTCGGTTACCTCTCGCACATGTGAGGCACAGTTTATTTCTGCTCTACCAGAAATAACCAAACCAGGCCATTCAGAGGCCATGACTGGATTCCATTGGCACTCTGGTAAACCATTCACTGCTGTGTTATTTACTAGGAGTGTGTCCAGACTTACAGATTCCAACGTGCAGTTGAGGCATGGGTGTCACAACTGATGCCCGATACTGCATAGTGGTGGCACAATACTACTTCGAACAATGAGCACTCACTCCACAGTTTCAGGTAACTTCGAATGTTCCCATCAGTCCAGACAGGACGGCGAGAACAGCGAACAAGAGCTGAGCCTGCACCTCAGCTCCCATTGGCTGTTCCATCCCACCTCACCATGCACTCCATGGAAGTATCACAGACTTCACTGAGAAAGCTGTGGGGAGGCTGCTTGAATCTGGACAGCGCATCATGGCTTCGTAGCAGGCAAGCTGCATATATTGTTATAACTGCGGATTTAATCCGCTAATCTGGATGCTACCTAGATCTCTATATCATACATATCCTTAGTGTGTATGTATTAGTGTGTGTATGTACCGTGAGCCTGTGTATAAAGTGCACACACACACACAAAATATACAATCATTAATAATAAAACCTCTAGCACCCCCAGATGACGTCCAAAATTGTCAATCTGCTATAAGCCAACAGTTTCCAGAAATCCCTCAGCTTCCCATCTGGGCTTGGAGCCAAAAAAAGAATTCATATCCTGTAAATTCAAAGTCTTGCCATTTTCAATTTTATTTTGGTTCATCTTTGAAACCACTAAAATGTGATTTCCCACCAATTGCTAATTGCTAGGCTCGGTCTAGCCTGCCATACAGATCTTGCATAGCCAGCGTCATTGTCTATTTTCTCATGCTGACGAGAATAACCAAACCAGGAGTGGCTCCAATTTTGAACGGACGCCTGGTGCAATTTTCCTCTGGGACCCCTCTTAAAGGAGCAGAGGATCCACAGAAACTGTGGGACTCTGAATCCACGAGAGAGACCAGTGGGATAAAAATGTAACTTGAAAAGGTCGTTGTCAAAGCAATATTGCCGGTAAGATTTACTGAGCACTGTTATGGCGCAGGGAAGGCACCCTAAGGGTGCAGGTTCTGCATTATCCTGCTAACATGCTTCGGCGACTTGATGATTGAATGAGAAGGGCTGTCCAGGGCCGCACTCATCCAGTTCGCATCCCACCCTAAGCTCTCTCACAGCAACTGCTGAACAGGGGCCTTTCTGCACTGTGCAATGAGCTCTGGGATGGAACATATCAAAGCTTAGATGGCTTTAAGGAAGGGCTAGACAAATGTATGGACAACAGATGTATCAATGGCTACTAGAATGAATGCCTAGGTACATCTTACAGGCTGTGAGGACAAGCAGGATTCTTCTAAGGCCATTTGCTGGGTTTTGAGAGTAGGAGGTTTGCCCTTGTTTCTGCTTGAGATGCCCTTGAGCAATTGGTGGGCCACTGCATGTGACAGGATGCTGGACTAGATGAAACCTGATCCAGCAGGGCTCCTCTTATGTTCTTCACTTGAAGAAGCCACTTCTCAACCAAAAATGTCTCCTTCCATGCAGGAGCACGCTGGGAGCCGGCTACATGTGGAACACAACTAAGTGCTCCACATGTTGACATTATTTGTACCTTTCCCAGCTCTGGCAAGGTCCTCTCAGTTGCTGGCATGTCATGGGACCTAGCGCTTGTGATGGCACTTTTGCTGGCATGCTGGTGTTGGCATCAGGACTCAAGATGGTGGCACCTGGACACACATCCTCACTTAAGGTGAGTCTGCAGATGTGTGGGGAGAGGGATGGCGTGTACTGGCATGCATGAGTGTGAATGCTAGTACACCCATGGACAAGGTTGCCTTTCCCGTATGCCAGATGGGAAGGGAAGTGCACATCTGCTCCAGAATTCAGTGCTCCAACAGCCACTACTATCACTTATGCAAACCTAGGGTGTTTTTGCACGTGCCGCCCACTGGACGGGAAAGAAGCATAATCAACCAACGTTGACTAGTTCTTGCGCTTGAGTGCTAGTTGGCCATTTCCTCCCCACCAGGACTGGACACTCACCTTATTCAATCTGGGGCCCCATCCTCCACTGGGCGCTGCCATTTTGGCTGCAGCGCCTTCCACAACTGTGAGTACATCAGGGCTGTCACCTTGATGATGCTGACTCTCTGCACATGTGCAGTCACATCTATGGTTATCTGAGGTGCCGGCGCGCTTGCATGGCACCTCAAACAAACCTGGAGTGGCAGCAAGAGCAAATGGTTGGACCGCTGGATGCTTCAGGTAAGACCCTAGTTAATGGTGGTTAACATGCGAAGCATGATTTCATGCTCCACACCCAATCAACGATCAGTGAACTCTCTAGAGGCCGTAGTGCCAATAGGCCTCTACTTTGGTCTGTGTTCCATGAAACATCATGTCTGGCCCTGTATCTGCAAACCCCGGAAATGCCTCTCGGGGCATTAGCCACGTTTGCATAAACATGCCTGGTCAGGTAAATTGTAGCTGGGAAATAAAAGCTCCTCAGCTGCAGTGTTTATGGGGCTGGAGGTTGCAACAGAAGTGCGTTCACAGCATGCTACTCAGTCCACTTGCATGGCTGCGGTCTTGGTTAGAGTAGTGCCACCATCTCAGGCAGATCCTACCACTCACAAAACACTGCAAAGCAAAAGCACATCCAACAGTCACAACGTAAGTCTCTGAAGGACTCTTCTTTCCTCAAGAAGCATTTTAAACCGCTACAGAAGAAGAGATAACCCTGGTCTTTTAAGAGGAGCAATTCCAAAGCTCAGTCTCAATAAGGAGCAGCTCTTTCCTGTTGCTTATTTTGCTGCAGATAATGAGGATAAGAACAATAAACTTTGCCTTGACTACAGTGAAAGAAGCAGCGGCATAATGATGGAAAAGACAGATCAACCTAAGAAGAACATCAGCACATCTTGTGGGACATTTTGTCCTTAGCATTGCTAACTCTGCGAACAGACTATAGACAGGATGTGAATATGGCCAGAGACAGGGTGGAGAGATATCCTGAGAATATTCAGAGGAGTCCTGCTGTATCAGGCCACAGCCCATCTAGTCCAGCACCCTGCCTCACATAGTGGCCCAACAATTGCTTCTGGGCTTCTCAAGCAGAAGACAAAGGCAAAACCTTCACCTGTTCTCGAATCCCTACAAAATGGCCTTGAGAGGCATCCTGCCTGTCTCTCCAGCCCAAAGGAAGCACCTAGACATCCATTAAGTATATTCTGTTGCTACCTGCCCAGAGACCTTTGGGTATAGGGCAGGATAGAAATGTAAACAATAAATAAATAATTCTAGTAGCTACTGATACACCTATCTTTCATAAATTTGTCAACCCTCTTCTTAGAGCTATCCAGGGCTGAATTCACCCTTAGGCCTCTGGTATTAGGACAGCTCTGGTACAGATATTCTGGTACAGATAATTGCATACCAGAGGCCTAGTGGTTAGGGAGCTGGACTCCTGTCTGGGAATACCGGGTTCAATTCCGCCCTCCCCCATGAAGCCAGCTGGGTGACCTTGGGCTAGTCACAGCTCTCTTCTGAGCTCTCACAGCCCCACCTACCTCACAGGGTGTCAGCTGTGGGGAGAAGAACAGAATAGCTTTGTCAGCTGCTTTGAGTTCCCTTAAATGTGTAAGAAAAGCAGGGTAGAAAAGCCAGCTCTTCTTCTTCTAAGGGTGAATTCAGCCCTGGCTGGCTGCTGTTGCTACCACTTCCATTCACACGTGATCTGAATCACCCATTGTTCAAAAAACCTGCTTCAAATTGATCTCAAACCAAGGACTGTTCAATGAACCAAGTGAACCATAGCAAATCTAGGTGGCTTGCTGTGATTTGCAAAACTCGAACTAAGGATAGTTTGGTATGATTTGAATCAAACCACTAAATTTCAGTCCACATACATCTGCAGTCCTGAGTCTATCATAAACCTACATATTTTTCATCCAGGGGAAAGAGACAAGTGGTTTATAGGAGATCATTGAAAGGGTGCAAAATAAATGATTAGGCACTATTGCACCTGAGGTGGACCTTTGCCAATTTAGCTGTGTTCACACCTAGGTTTTAATCCAGCTTCAATCTACTTTCAGAGTGAGAACACATCAGCAAAGTGAATAGTCATTTTCTTTCCACATTATCTAACCCAAAGGTAGATTTTCTGAATTAGATAATGCTGAAAGAATCCAGCTTGTTACTTTATTAATGCATTTTTTTCACTCTGAAAAGCGGGCTGAAGCTGGATTAGGAGCAAGATATGTTAGCCGTCAGCCCTTGAATGCTCAGCAAAAATGCAATTGACAACATGTTATTTGCTTCTCTTGTTCTCAGCTGCAACTGGAAAACCAGCTATCGTATCAACTGCTTGTTATTTATCTAATGATGCAATCCAAACCTCATTCTTTCTCCATCTTTCTGCCACCCAGATGGCCTGAAAATCTGATCAAGGTTTGATCAGCTCTTATGGACTGGTGGTGCAATTCAACAAGGTGTTAAGGGAAATGCCTTCATAATCCAATCTTTAAAATCCACAATCCTTTTAGAAATTACTGCAAATATAAAGATCAGAGGTGTGTACGAATGCAATTTTCAGGATTTGATTCGAATTGATTCGAATACGTTCAATTTGAATGCATTCAAATCTATTCATACAAATTTTTTATTCGAATTTGCACATACGAATATTGCCACGATTTCCAGCGTTCCAGTCAGTGCCTGCCCTCTCTAGGAGTAGCTTGGCCCTGTTAGGATGCTGAGTTCGTGCAACGGCCGAGTGAATACTACAGTGTGGACACAAAACACTGGTAGCAAGCGTTTCAACAGTAAACTAAAACAAGTTTATTATTATACACAAGCAATAGTAGAAAGATAATAAGGTTCAGGTATTTGTTGGTTTAAGGCTATGAGTCTCTTAAGGTTACCAGCTTCCCAGCCTATCAGCTCCCCTTCTTAAAGGAAAATAGTTCCCTTTTTAAACAGACAAACCTCTCCACGTTCCTCCCCCCCCTGACTTGCTCTGACTCAGCCTAGCCAGTGTACCAGAACGTGGCTCTAGATGATCACAAGGCCCAGTCCGTCCTTGCTTGACCGATCATCCAGCCTGGTCAGTTGCTAGTGAAGTCTCCCTCAGAACCACAATCCTCACGATTGTCTCCTTCAGAAATCACTCAGCCAAAAGACCAATGGTCAGCTACTGGTCCAGCTCCCTCAGGTTCAGCTCTCTTCTGTTCCCTTCAGCTCTTGTCCCAGCACGAAGACCCCTGGTCAACTACTGGTCCAGCTCCTTCAGGATTCAGCTCTTCTGTTCCTTTCAACTCTTGTCCCAGCATGAAGACATAGTCTGCTGTAATCTGTGTTCCTTTATACCTTTTTCCCTTGGCCCTGATTGGCTGTCACCTCCTGGGGAAAATTGCTGCAATAAAATGCTGCTGGAGAGTCCTAAGAGAAACTCCTGTCCCTCACCCCTGATTGGTGGGAACTCCTGCTCTAGCCCCTCCAGCACTCAGATCCCTGGACAACTTTTCCCTCCGAAAATCAGCTGTAGCCAATCCTTGCACTCAGGCCCGCACAGGATTTCCCGCCCTTTTTGCAGCCTCTGCCCAGGTCTTGCAACAAGCTGTTTGCACAAAGGCTGGCTATTGCAGCTTGCAAGAAGCCTGCAAGGCCAGAAAGCAAAACAGTTTGCAGCCTGTATCCCTGAAACTGTCACAAATATCAACAACATTCATCCTGTTTTTGTCCCATTTTTGTCCCGTACGGATCAGTACAAATGTGGACGGATGTGGGATAGATGCATATGTGCACAAACGCATCATGTATGTATACATATACAAACGTCCAAACAATTTGAACAAATAAATTCAAAAATTCAACATTCATTCAAATGTTTAAATTTGAATTTATATGTTCAATTGAATTTTGAATGTTTTGAATATTCATGCACTTCCCCAATAAAGAAAGCACAGAGATCTGATGGTGAACTACGTTTTAGTGTTAAGTGATTCAAGGTGTTTCTGTCTGCCTATTTCTTTATCTGTGGCTCCGTTTCTCAAACCTTCCCTCCGCAGACATTTCAGTATTGCAGAGTTAAAATATTTCCCCACATACCTTCGTGTTACATGTCAGGGAATAAATCAGACTGGAAGCGGTTTTATCCTCAGCGTCGCTTCCACTGTTAATTGCACCAAGTGAATGGCTTCAGCAATTAATTTGTCAGTTGCATGTATTTGTTTATAATTATTTTGTTGCCGAACAAGAAGCCTGGCATTTCGCAACTTAGCTGTGAAATCTACCGTTGCTACCAGGAAGGAGCATCCAAAGCAGGCAGCTTTAAGCAAGATATGTAAGCCGTCAGCCCTGAACGGTCAGCAAAAATGCAATTGACAACATGTTATTTGCTTCTCTTGTTCTCAGCTGCAACTGGAAAACCAGCTATCGTATCAACTGCTTGTTATTTATCTAATGATGCAATCCAAACCTCATTCTTCTGCCTCCGGGTGAGATTTGAATGAGACCGACTTTGGTTCGGGCACTCCTCTGTTACAATACCGGTGCTATGTTAGACGCCACCACAAACCAGTTGCTTTTTCCAGCCTCAATCTGCATCTGTGTTTCTGCCAGACTTGGCACAAATCAAAGGATATACATACGAAAATTCAGCATTAAGAATATAAGAGGAGCCCTGCTGGATTGGGCCATAGCCCATCTAGTCCAGCATCCCATCTCACACAGTGGCCCAGCAATTGTCCAAATCTTCTCCTGCTTTGAAATCCCAGCAAATGGCCTTAGAGGTATCCTGCTTGTCCCCCGAGCCTGAAAGAGCTACTTAGGCATCCATTCTAGTAGCCATTAATATATCTATCATCCATACATTTGTCTAATGCTTCCTTAAAGCCATCTAGGCTGGTTGTTTTTACCACCTCTTCTGGCAGCAATTTCCATAGACAGATGACCCTTTGAGTGAAGAAATACTTCCCCTTGTCGGATCTGACTCTCCTACTCATCAACTTCATAGAATGCCCCTGGTTCTAGTGTTGTGTGATAGAGAAAAGAAATTTTCTCTATCCACTTTTTCTATAGCATGCATGATTTTATATACTCTTATACACCATGTTGAAGAGGCCTAGACACTGCAGTCTGATTTTGTAAGGGAGGTGTTCCAGCCCCTTCATCATTCTGGTTGTCCTCTTCTGCATTCAATGGAAGCAGCTCCAAGTCAATGGTGGCTTTTGGTAAAACCCTGGGACTTGCACCAGAAGTGTGCCTGGACTGTGAGGACACATTCCAAAACATGCTATGGGAGGTATGGCCTCCCTTTTTGGTCCACTAGTGGGTGCACAACCCCATCCAGGAATGCTCCAGCAAGAAACCACTTTAAAATGGAACCCCATGCGGGCCCAGGTGGGTCTTTGTTTATGAACCCCATGGGATCTACAGAGCATGGGATAGAAATATGTTCAGGATCTTCTGTTATTTTTGCACAAGGAACTGATAGAGGCTGTTTATGCTATGGAATGCAGATCAGCCTGCCATTTCATCAGTAGAATTAAGAACAGCTTTGCCATGAAAATAGTTGCAATAATCCAGGAATGATTAAATGAAATAAACTGTCATGGAAAGGGTGCACTAGGGTGGTGAAAGCTTTGGGGTGGGAACAGCTGTTTCTTCTCTAGGATGAAAACTTTTCATTAATGCTGAGTCATAGTAAACTCTTTGGTTAATCATAATGCAGAAGTCAGGCAACTCCCAGAATGCATTCTGCCCTCTAAAGGCGGAGAGGATCCATCCCTTAGTGTTGGAAGAGGTTCTTGTGAAATTACGTAGCTCTTTTCTGACCAAAAGGACGAGTACTTGAGGCATTTCCGCACTGAATCGCGTTCCAGACGGAACGCGTTCAGGCGGAAAGCTTAAGCCAGCTTCGGGCGCTTTCCCCGTTCACACACAGACGCGCCAGAACGCGTGTAAACGCGTTCCGGAGCGTCTGGGTGCGAATGGTCAAAGCGCCCGAAGCTGCCTTAGCCGGCAAACGCCGGCCAGGGGCGCGCCGGCAGCCGCGGAGGCAGATCGACAATCAGCTGTTTGAAAAACAGCTGATTGTCAAAGCCGCGCGGCGTCGGAGGCGCGCCGGCAGCCGTTCGGGAGACAGAAGAAGCGCGAACGCTTCTTCTTCCGAACGGCTGCCGGCGGCTCGTCCGCGTTGGAACGCGTGTAGAGCACTTCGAAGTGCTCTACATTTCGAACGCGGAAAAGACAGCTGCGGACACGTCGGAACGCAAGCCGCGCGCGGCCAATGCGGATGACGTGTCCTCACCTGTCTTTTCCGCGTTCCGTTCAGCCCCGTGTGAAAACGCCTCTCAATACTGCAGTGTGAATGAGCAGACATAAAATCCTCCATGAGTTAACAGCTGCTTGACAGTTTGGTTGGAGAGGTATTTCGCATGTTGAAATCTGCCCACTTTCGCGAGGAACATCAACCCATAGACATGTGTAAGTGGTGGTGTGTGGGCATGTGTGGGCATGCGCACATGCGCACACCACGAACTACTTACAGAAAACTTTTGTCTGAGACAGACTTGCAAAATGATGACAGAGAAGTGCAAATGAGAGCTCTGAAGCCTTTTCTGCAGGAACCTTGGTTTGATTTGGGTTGATGGATCTGGAATAACTGGACCTACTGATCTAGACCATGTGGCGGCATAGGCTGAATCAGCGCCACCTGTACCTATGGTGCTGATCTGGGCCATGCAATCCTGGGCTGCAAAGCTTGCATGAAACTCACAGCTGCACCCCCACCACAGTCCTCTTGTGGACCTGATTAAATGGATCCACAAGAGATCTGGATTAAGGGCCCGCTAATATGTGCAGGCAGAGCAGGACTAATAGGGGATGGGGCCTCCTTGATCCACATCAATGTACAGACAGGATGGCCATGATCTGAATTAAGAGGCTCCTTAATCTGGATCTGTAGTGAGTGCAGAAAGGGCTTAGGTTGCATTTCTCGCCAGAGAGATATGATGCTACATTTTAGCCCATGTACATAATATACATAAACATATTCAATCTAGTTAGAAAAAGCCCCCACCCTGGTTCTGATACGCTTAAGTGCTTTGTTTTTTCCTACTCTGTCACCATCATCAATATCATCATCATTTTGCAGGACTATGGCCTAGGGATCTGCATGAATATTTTGTAACATTCAAAATTTGTATAAATTTGGCTGAATTCAGACATTTGAATTCAAATAAAATGTTGGCACATTTATAGATTGAAATTTGAATTCGAATTGAATGTTTCAATACATTCATACGAAGCTTTGTTATGGATTTGATTGGGATAGGATGTGAAAGGTTATTCGAAACATCTGGAATTCAATTGAATTCATTCAAATTTGGACATTTAAATTCGAATTGAATTGAATTTCTATACATTCAGTTTTTAACATTCAAATGAATTCAAATGTTTCAAATAATTTGTATGAATTACTTGGACATTTGTATGTGTACGGATACATATGCATTACATATGTATTTTTATGCATCTTATAAAAACGGGATGCATACGAATGCATACTGATGCGTACAGGTGCATACGGACACATACAAATGTTGGTGACATTTGTATCTTCAAATACAAATTTAATATTTGTATGAATAGATACAAATGTATTCAAATCGGTTGGAATTTGAATACATCCATTTTTTCTTGATTCAGTAAAATCTGAAAAATACAAATATTTGATTTGAATTGAATCTGAAAATTACATTAGTGCACACTTCTAGTATGGGATTCATATGGGATCTGTATCTCACATTCGTATCAAATTTGAATGGATTATTCATATTGAATTTGAATCCCACCACATTTGAAGGGATTTATTCAAATGAATATGAATTTTCTTGCATTCAATTCAATACTAATAGGATTTTTAAAAAAATCATGCATGCCCCACATATGGTCCTTTATCTACTAGGTCTCATTCTGGATTATATCCTGGAATAGAGACCTGAAATCCACAACTGGTGTAGACCATGCCAGTCCCCTTGTTAGAAGGGGCCTAAATAGAGAAGGCTTGAACATAAGGATGTGTGTTTATTAATTATGATATTTATGTGGTTTTGCCATCCAGACAGTAATGACACCAGGATTAATGGCATTTTAGGACCTCTCCATCAGACCTCTCCAAAACTCTCCTTTCTTCTGCCTCTTTAGATTGTAATCTAACACTGTAAATTGTAAGCTACTTCTGGTTTAAGGAGCATATAAATAAATGAAATGAATGAAAGCCTAGGACCTTCAGCTGAAAGGCAGCATGTGATTTTCTAAAAAATAAAACAGTAGTAGAGTGATGGTTGTGATGGCACTGGTTTGGATTTACTGACAACTTTTCTTGATAAAACCTTCATATAATCTGCAAACACACACACACACAAACACACTCCCCCTTAAACCTGCAATAAATAAATAAATAAATAAATAAATTTTAAAAATCCAAAATAGGGAGATAAGTTGGAGATCCTTTCAGGCAAGCTGTCTAACGAATGCATGCAAACAAATCTTTATTGTACTACAGCCACTATGGAAGCAACACTGGCAGAAACTGAGATGGCATATAATCACTATGATTCCACTGCTAGGACTTTATTGTGAGAGGGATTCCTGATACACTCCACCAGCAAAAAAGGAAATCAATACAGCATACAAGGTACGAAATACGATCTGAAGGAGGAGCCAACACTCCTCAGAAGTGTGTCTGACTGAGAACAATGTAGGGGAAACAGTAAACGCGTCTTTGCAAGCCTCCGTCTTGTTAGACAACACGAGGCTTGGTCTCCTGGTAGCTGGTGTCATGATACCAGCCGGCAGGAGTTCCTGGAAAGTCTCAGCCTGATACTAACAAACTGTGAAACACTAGGGGTGCATAGATGGATGGAGATGACACAGAAGACTCCATAGGTATATCTGTTCAGGGGTGGGTATGTATACTGTGTCAAAAGCATAGCATTCAGCCAAACAAGCCATAAAAGGAACAAACATAATGTATAAATGAGTTTAAAAAACAACATTCAGATCAATAAAACATTACCCGTTGAATCAAATTCTACCGATAAAACAAGAAGAACAAATAGAGGTGAAATTAAATAATTTTTTTACCAGAAATGAGCAGCAGTGACGGCATTATATGTGGCAATGAGCAGTTCCTCCATCGTACATGAGACAGAACATTTTGGACAGGAATACAGATGTTGGGTTGTTTGTTCAGCCTCACATTACACAAAATGGAAGAGTCTTCGAAATAATTCCGTTTAGCAAGATTATCTTTTGTTCTACCAATGCCGTTTCTGAGCCTATTTAGGGATTTCCAATAGCATTGCCATTGGTTTTCAGGGTTGAGTGAACTGGTTATATAAACCATGCACAGGTAATGCTTGATACCACAGAAGTGGCCGAACTACACATTATCACCTATGAACAGAGTATGTGCATGGTATGTTTTAGGCATGCCTCATATGAAATTTAGTAGCTTTCTTTTGCTCACTTAATTAAAGAGATCAGTTCATAATCACATTTAGAAGTTTAGAAGAAGAGTTGGCTTTTCTACCCTATTTTTCTCACCCATTTAAAGGGACTCAAAGCAGCTAACAAAGCTTTCTGGTCTTCTCCACACAACAGAACACACTGAGAGGTGTGTGGAGCTCTGAGAGCTCAGACGGGAGCTGTGACTAGCCCAAGGTCACCCAGCTGGCTTCATGGGGGAGGGCAGAATCGAACCCAGTATTCTCAAATAAGAGTCCAGCTCCCTAACCACTAGACCAAACTGGCTCACCCAGTTTCATATGCGGTCTTTGTATTGCATCCCGATTCTTTATTTGACTCGGCTAACCTGTCATGATCTACATGGACATGGAAGTATTCTGCTCCTGCATGTCCTGGCCCCTGAACATTTTGAGACCAGGGAAGCAGAGTTCCCCTGCATTTTGCACTTTATCTCCTTTCTCTAGGAAGCAATTGCTGGAATACTTTGGGTGCCCACACATGCGAACGTCTGGCACATTTGTAGCTTAGCTCCCACAACAACACGAGGACACCTGCACAGTGGCAATCAGGCAGTGCATGCAGAGAACATTCCAGCATGTGTGGTGCCATGGCTAGTGAAGAAACAGCTCCAAGCAGTGTGGATGAATGGGGCAGAATGGTTCCCCACATACACCTATAAGCTAGGTGTGAAAAGGCTTACAGTCCCTGTTACTTAAATAATGTCCTCTACCCTGTTTTCCATTTGCTACCAAAAAGCGGATCTAAATAGATCCGCTTTTTGGTGAACCATCCTCCCGAAGACCCATCACTGTTTGCGATGGATCTGCGCATCCGCACACGCGTGGGGAGGATGGATTCGGGAAGACAGGTTGGAGTGGGTGCTGTGCCGACGCACCATCACCCATTCCAATCTGTCCTCTGGCTCGTGCTCCGGCAACGCTGCCCCTGGAGCCACAGAACTGGAGTATGGAGCTGCCAGTTACCACGTGTTTCTGGCAGTGACTGGCACTCGAGGGAAGGGCTTTGGAAGCAGGCAGTCTTGCTTCCGCCCTTCCCAAAATGGTGGGTGTCGGGAATCTGTCTCTTCCCCTGATGATGTGCGGAGGCGTCCTGCTTCTGCACACATTCAGGGGAAGTGACACATGTAATCTGGATTTCGGCGGCAAAACTGGTTTAAAAAACCGGTCTTGCATGCCAAAATGCAGACGCGGCTTCTGCAGAGGGTCCCTAATCAGGTCTCCAATGTGGAAGCTGTCTAAGGTAAGTGTCTTTAATCTTACCTTAGCGGCAGTTAATCCAGTTTCCGCAGTCAATGCGGAAACACCCTTAGTCTTCAGAGAAGGAAATCTGTGATATAGATCCAAAGAGTCAAAAACTCAGTCACACAGAGTTATCCTCTTGACTTCTACTTCACTCATGGACCTTAAAAGACAAGAGACTCTTCCCCACAGAGTTTCCTTCTGCTTCAGAAAGGACAAAACCAGCGCAATTCCAGCATTCTGTTCAGACTGAGAAATGTCAAAACTAAATAGAGAATTCAAAGCTGCTTCTAGGAGGTTTGGGGAACCGCTAGAGGGAGCCAAGTGAAAGTCCTGTAATTCCTAGATTTTAGCAGAGAAAGACGATTTCAGCACCAAGAATGTGGACAGCTCCCACTTCTATTCAACCACCTTCCAAACTTGTTTTCACTCTGGGAAAAAAAGGTATTCTACTACTTGTTCTCCCCAAAGAAATTGCTTTGGAAATCAAAGTAAATGTTACTACATCCATGTGCTAGGGTTTTATTTA
Source organism: Aspidoscelis tigris stejnegeri (assembly GCA_023333525.1). Lineage (NCBI taxonomy): Eukaryota > Metazoa > Chordata > Lepidosauria > Squamata > Teiidae > Aspidoscelis > Aspidoscelis tigris. Next base: position 12,070,748 of record JALMGA010000004.1, on the reverse strand, counting down.
TTTATTTTAAAACCTTTGGTCTTCCGTTTTAGTTTCATGCTTTATTTCCCCTAAATTCAAATGCTATATGCAATTAGGCATTCATTTTCAGCTTGCAGCCACCATGAACAAAAAGAGCATATGATGCCTTGCAATTACAATACCATTTCCCCCCCTTCAACCGTAACAAGGTAAAAGCAGATTTTAGCAGCACCCCCATCAAATCTGCAGGGACATGATATCGACAGCCTTGTAGAGATCAAGTAGGTAGCACACCTGTGGATAGAACTGCTTGGGAAACTGATGCACACCTTCTTGAATCTGATTATGAAAGGGAGGAGGAATATAATGCCAGAAATGATCTCAAGCACACCACCTTCCTGTTGAAAAAGTAAGAGGATTCACTACCATAAAAGCACACTGCAGCATAGGCAAGGCAAGGGGGTGTTCTCCCTCTTTTCAGGACAGTTTTCAGGACAGGCATGGGAAGAGAACAAGTAATAGAGACTTTATATTTTGTGGTTTGCATGCTAGGCCTTCTTGTAGTTCCTTCTCTCTTGGTGGTGCAAAGGTCAGGGACACACAAGGTCAGGGACTTTTCCGTGGCGCCTCCCCCCAAAAAAGTCTTGAATCATCTCCCTCTGGAGGCTTGCCAGACACCTATATTGTATGGTTTCACCCAAGCCTTTAATGCTTAGCTTCCTCTGGGTGTAGTCCTGCCAGGGAAGATGGGAAGAAGGCAGGGGGATTATATTTTAAAGAGTATTTTAAAATGGAAAATGGAAATTTTGTTGCTGTTGTTGTAGTTGCTGTTATGGCCTGCCCTAGGACCACTTGGTGAAAAGTCAGATATAAATTCTTGAAAAATATATACATAAAATGTACAACTCTATGTCCAAGTGATCTCTGTACAAGTCCATTCAGTTAAGGTGACGATGGAAGGTCCTTGGGTGACTTTGACTTAATGGCTACCTTTTGGCTTCACCTGCCTTGTAGGGATGCCGTTTGGATAAAACAAAGGAGAAAATAACAATGCTTGCCATATGGGCTTCCTCAGAAGTAGGATATTAGCAAACTGGCCATGAGCCCATTTCATATGTGTTGCAAATCTGTTGCAGCCTCCATATATTTTGTTAGACTATGGGTCTTTTTCCATTGACCTCCCTTAATCCTGATCTAAGATGATCCAGATCTAAAGAATGGGTCATTCAACTAATCCGGATCTAGTAGAAGTTTGCTGTGGTTGTTGCCACGGTGGTGCAAAATGCCCAGGATGGACTGTCCACAGAGTCCCCCAGGTAAGTTTAGATTAGGTCTGGGATGGTGCCAGCATTCACCATGCAAACACTGCCCACTTCCCGTGAACTCTACTTTCGTCAGACACTATCTCATGGAAATTAAGTACGAAAAACCCCAAATTACTCTAAAGCAATTGGCATCTGTTCCGAGATCCTTCTAGAACTGCTTTAAAGCTAGCCCAAAATCAGAAATCTAAAAACATTAAAATAATACATTTTGTAATGAATGAAATAAATTATTTTTAAAACATGTGGATGGTGATGTGGTCATTCCTAGTTTAAGCCATGTCGTTTCCATGCTTGGATTCGGAAATCTTGCTAGCAGAGCTAGCTCCCCTATGACATGAGAAGAGGACGCCCCTGAGTCCTTCTCTTTATGCAGTTCTGGAGGAGGAGGAGGAGGAGGAGGAGGAGGAGGAGGAGGAGGAGGAGGAGGAGGAGGAGGGAACCCATAGTGGCTGACAAACCTTCTGTTCTTCTCCCCACAACAGACACCCTGTGAGGTAGGGGGGCTGTGAGAGCTCTGAAAAAAAGCTGTGATTAGCCCAAGGCCACCCATCTGGCTCCATGGCAGCGTGCGGAATAAAACCTGGTGGCTACAAGCTATGAGTCTGGCACCCTAGCTATAAGACCAAACTGGGAAAAACAGGGTAGGGGGGAGGATCAGTAGAAATCAAACCACCCTCTCTCTGCCTTCTGCCATAAGGATTCTCTGTTACAGTAGATTAAGGGTCCTTCTGTGACTGTCCACATTCAAGGTGGATTCAAACTCCCATGATGGATTTTTAAAAATGCTCCTCCTGCAATTTAAGAACTGTTCTATTTTCCCATTCTCAGATGAACGAACCCTTAGAACTGAAAAATCAACATCCAGGCATGTTTGAATTGCCTACAAACCCTGGCCTAAATTGGGCCTGGCCTGGAGACATCTGGATTGAATGACTGTCAGATAAGATTTACACAAGGCTGCTTTTTATCTGATACCTTTGGTCTGGCACAGAGATGTAGCAACACTGGTATAGTTGGTCCTCTTAGAAATAATTATGATCGAACTGACCAGTTTTCTAGTGCTCTTTAAACTCCTGACACATTAAATCAAGGGTAGTCATGAAAGAAGCTCGGTATATTACCAAAATATCATCCTTATAATTCCTTCCTATCAGTCATGTTGTCCTAAATTATCAGGAAGCCTCACCTCAAAGGCAGTATTCTACCAGAAGAGGGGGTGACAGAAAGGGTAAATAGGGATGTGCATGAATTTATTTGACATTCTATTCAAACTGAATACCCAAAATTCCACTTCGATTTGAATCTTTTAAATTCAAATTTAACAGGATTTGATTCGTATTTACCAAAGTCAAATCTATTTGTTCAAATTTTTTATTCGAATCTGCACATACGAATGTTGGCATTCACATGTGCACGCACGCATCTTCCCCACATCGGTACATATCCATATGCATCCTGTAGTTATCCTGTATGCAACCTGTTTTCATAAAGTACAGATCCGTACAAATGTGTTCGGATGAGGAAAGATTCCCCTTTAAGTACGCATCACGTATGAACCCGAACACATACAAATGTCAGGACAATTCGAATGAATAGATCTGAAGTTCAAACTCCGATTCAAATGTTTACATTTGAACTTTGGGACATTCTGTTTAAGTATGAATGCCAAAATTCAGCACATTTGATTGGATTTTGAATGCCTACGAATATTTGTGCACATCACTAAGGATAAAAGAAATTCAGGGACACCAGGTGTATCAATGGTTACCTGGATGGATGCCTAGGTCCTGCCTCAAGGTTGGGGAGCCAGGCAAGATCTCTCTAAAGGCCATTCACAGGGAATCGAGAGCAAGGGAATGTTTTCCTTTTGTCTTCTCCTTCCAAATGCCTATTGCCAACTGGTGGGCCACTGGGTGAGTCAGAATGCTGGATTGAATATACTGAGGCCTGATACAGCAGGGCTCCTCTTATGATTTTATTCTTCCATGAATTTTTGCAAACCTATACTACCTGCTACCAGTCATGAAGCAGAAGCAGAAGCAGAAGAGTTGGCTTTTCTACCCACTTTTCTCACCCATTTAAGGGGACTCAATGTGACTGACAAAGTTTTCTATTGTTCTCCCCACACCAGACACTTTGTAAGGTAGGTGGGGTTGTAAGATCTCAGAAGAGAGCTGTGACTAGCCCAAGGTCACCCAGCTGGCTTCATAGGGGAGGGCAGAATCAAACCCGGTATTTTCAGATTTCCCTAACCGCTAGACCAAACTGGCTTAGGTGAACAAAGATTTTCAAAAGAAACAGCAAAGCTATATTACTGTCTAGGGATGTGCACAAATGTTCTTTTTTCTATTTGTTTGAATAGCTCCCCTGCGAAAGTAGTGGGATTCAAATCCAAGACGAATGTTCAATCCCATATGAATGCATACGAATCCCATACAAATCCCATACGAAGCTTCATACAAATGTATCAAAACATTCAATTTGAATTCAAATCTCACTCTTCCAATGTGCTAAAATTCAATTTGAATACGAATGTCTGAATTTGGGCAAATTGCAGAAAAATGGCTGATCTCACCTTGGAAGAACCTGTTGCTATCATCTCAGGGCAGATTTCATTTCATTTTTAAACAAAAACTGTCTTGATTGCACGGTATATAAGACTGATTGAATAAGAGAATGTTCACAAATTCTATGTCTACACACACAGACAGACATCAAATTCCCTGCCACTCAACCTCAAGACTCCATCACGACCTGTTAATACAGATGAAATACTGGAGTTGTGTACAGGGAACTCAGTTCTGTACATATCACCCCATCCTTGCCTATTAGATCCACCATGCAATGATTAAGAAGATGTAACCATTTTCAGTTCAGCTAATCTGGATTTTCATGTGCAGTGTTTGGAAAGACTCCTCTCCACTTTTTAAAATTATTATTATTAATACAACCCCACTGAATATTCATCAAAGATCCTAGTAACCATTGATACCTGGTTTCCATGAATATTAATCAAAACAGACAATGGATCATGGGAAATGTAAGAGAGAGAGACGTCCCCACTCTGTGTATTCATATATGAGCATGCAAGACAACCAAGTATCCACATTTGTCCATACTCACCATCAAATTACACAAAATTACATGGTAAATCTACCCTTTAACTTTCAAAAGGCTTGTGTTACTGTACAAAATGAATCTCCTGGATTGCTAAGAAAAAGAAGAAGAAGAGTTGGCTTTTCTACCACGCTTTTCTCACCCATTTAAGGGGACTCAAAGTGGCTGACAAAGCTTTCTGTTCTTCTCCCCACAACAGACACCCTGTGAAGTAGGTGGGGCTGTGAGAGCTCGGAAGAACGTTATGACTAGCCCAAGGTCACCCAGCTGGCTTCGTGGAGGAGAGCGGAATCACACCTCAAAAAGGATATTGTGGAACTAGAGAAGGTGCAGAGAAGGGCAACCAGGGTCTGGAACACCTCCCTTACGAAACCGGGCTGCAATGTCTAGGCCTCTTCAGTTTGGAGAGACGGCGTTTAAGAGGGGACCTGATTGAAGTATATAAAATTATGCATGGTATAGAAAAGGTGGATAGAGAAAATTTCTTTTCTCTATCACACAATACTAGAACCAGGGGGCATCTATGAAGTTGATGGGTAGGAGAATAAGGTCTGACAGGGGGAAGTATTTCTTCACCCAGAGGGTCATCGGCTTATGGAATGTGCTGCCAGAAGAAGTGGTGACAGCTACCAATCTAGATGGCTTTAAGGTAGGGTTAGACAAATTTATGGACGACCGGGGCGCTTCTAAAGCCATCTGCTGGGACTCGAGAGCAGGAAAAGGTCTGTCCTTGTCTCTGCTTTACATGGCCATGAACATTTGGTGGGCCACTGTGTGCAACAGGATGCTGGCTGTGGCCTGATCCAGCAAGGCTTCTCTTATGTTCTTATGTTATTAAACCCGGATAAGAGTCTGTCTCCCTCACCACTAGACCAAACTGGTTTTAGGCTTGTCCTAAGTCCTAAACTTTTGTGCTTTTTCATACCTTCACATTTTCAGTTTCATTGGATTACAACATGAAAGAAGTAGGACAGATTGCTTGAGATTCATACATGAACCTCGACATACCTCCTACTGCTGAAACTGAGAAGCTGAGATTAACGTGTGAAAACTGAGTCACAAGCCACATTTATTGGCTAAGTGCCTGAGCTGTGGGTTTGAAAGGACAGTGAATTCACAAATATGCAGGTGCCTACAGTTGCAGGTGAGAGAAGAATCTTCTAGAACCAACACCCAAATTACAAAAAAAAAAAAAAAAGGTGACCACACTGCAATCTGTGAGCCAGTTTGATCTAAAGGTTAAGGAGCTGGACTCTTATCTGGGAATACCGAGTTTGATTCCACACTCCTCCATGAAGCCAGCTGGGTGACCTTGGGCTAGTCACAGCTCTCTTCTAAACTCTCACAGCCCCACCCACCTCACAGGGTATCTGGTGTGGGGAGAAGAATAGAAAGCTCTGTCAGCTGCTTTGAATTCGAATCAAACGTCCATAAATTCGAATTTAAAGATTCAAATGAATTTTGAATTTTGGATCTATCTTTCCCACATCGATACACATTTGTACGGGGCGAAGACTGGATAACTACAGGATACATATGGATGTGTAAGAATGCGTATGGATGCATACAGGATGTGTAACGGTGCATATGGGCACATACGAATGTTGTCGACATTCATAAACACAAATTTGAATAGAAAATTCGAACAAATAATTCGAATTTGCTTAATTCAAATTAAATTTGGTTAAATTCTAATTTTAAAGATTCGAATCAAATTGAATTTTTGGACATTCATTTCTAATCAAATCGAATCCCAAAAATTGCATTCATGCACACTCCTGTGCTAGACACTGTTCAGGCCCTGCCATAGTCTGTGCTATCATGTGGATGGCAGGTCTCTGTTCTGAGATATAATCCAAAAAAAGGCCCAATGTAGAAAAAGCCAGTTTGGTCTTGTCATTAGAGCGCCAGGCTCATATCTCACAGTCACTGGGCTTGATTCCATACTCCTCCCCAAAGCCAGCTGGATGACCTTGGACTAGCCACAGCTTTTTCTGAGCTCTCACAGCCCCATCAACCTCACAGGATGTCTGTTGTGGGGAGAAGAACAAAAAAATTGTCAGCTGCTTTGAGTCCCCTTGAGGGTAGGAAAAGTGGGCTACAAAAGCTAACTCTCCTTCTCATTGTCGTCAGTGTGGATCATCTGAGAGGAACTGGAGGCTGTTCATCTCAGTCTCCTTCCAGACCACCCCTTTTTCCCAAAGAGAAATTTAAGGTCTTTCTGCACTGGCTGGTGATCTGGATCAAAGAGCCTCCTAATTTGGATCATAGGGCTCACATTCGCACTCTTTAATGCGGACCAAGGAGGCCCAGTCTCCTGCTGGTGTGGCTTCATCTGTTCTAGATCGAGTCATTTCTGAATTAAGAGCCTTTTAAATCTGGATCTGTTGTAGACCTGTTTGCAGGTGGTCCAAGACCTACAAGTGGACCAAGGGCCTTGTTCCAGATCACCGAAAGCAGGCAGACCGTGACAAGCTTCACAGATGCAGAAAGGCATGGGCTGGATCAGTACCATCAGTGCAAACAGTGCTTATTGGGCCTACTACTCCACATGATTCTGATCAAGGGGCATGTCTCCCACTGTACAACAAAGTGCTTCATAGCATAGTTGTGTTCATACACAGATAGCAAAATGTCCCTCCATGAATACAGTACATGGATCTACATTGCCAAATTAGTTATCCCAAATATGGTTCTATAATACAAACTACAGAAGTAGACATCATTAAACATATATAAAATATCATATGTAAGCTAATGATATATATATATATATATTTATATAATGATATTAATTTTACATAAATATTGTGCAATGTAAAATATATAATGTCTAAAATAAAAATATGATTGTACCATTCAGGAAGAAGAAGAGTTGGCTTTTTCCCCCCCTGCACTTTTCTCACCCATTTAAGGGGACTCAAAGCTGCTGACAAAGCTTTTCTATTCTTCTCCCCACAACAGACACCCTATAAGGTGGGTGGGGTTGTCAGAGCTCAGAAGAGAGCTGTGACTAGCCCAAGGTCACCCAGCTGGCTTCATGGGGGAGGGTGGAATCAAACCTGGTAATCCCAGATAAGTCCTGCTCCCTAACCACTAGACCAAACTGGCTCACAGGGAAGAGACAGCATTGTGACATTCAGTGTAAATAGATATAAGAACCAGTTTCCAAAAAGTTGACCTAAGAAAGCAAATCTAATTCTGATAGGGTTTCTAATAATGACAGTAACTAGATCACAATTTCTGCCTAAAAACTGTTTCGCCATTAGCTATGTTATCTCAGAAGTGCATAAACATGTTGCATTTAGATATGCTCAAATATGCTCATTTATAGCGGCAACCAGACGTTGTTTACTTATTCTACTATATTTGGATATTCTGAAATAAAGCATGGATATTCTGTAAACAAACAAACCAGGATTGAACCTTGGCACTGAAAACAGATTCTAGAATTCAAATTGTAGCGCATTAGGTTGCTGTTTTAGAATTCCAATGCATGTAACAGGTTTTGAAATTCATTTTAAATATTTCCTTCCTCTATCTCAGAGGATGTGAGCAAAGTATAGTCCTCTAAAATGACAAGGATCCTTGTGCACAGAAAACTAGTATACTGAAGAGATAGATGGCTTTCCCGATGCCTTAATTTTCTCTTTGAGGAGGCACACATATCTGTGTAAGAGCATTTCATTGTAACATTCAGAAAAAGGCTGTCATGAAAATCCAATGCATAAAGCACTAATCCAGGTACCCCCTGAGCAACTGTTACCATCTTTAGACAATCCAATCAAATTTTCTATTCCAAGTGCTCTCATGATATAAACCTGCACCAGCTTTCTTTCTGAAACTGTACCTATGCCTCAAATATGTACCCATTAGCAGGAGATAGCATTTCTGTTTAGGTTCTGAACATCTTGGTTGACCAGATCCTGTATTTAATTAAGCTACTATAGCAATCAAATAGAAAGCTGGGAAAACTGAACATAAAAGTAACTGGAGCATACAAAAAGAATCCTGAGTACTAGAGATGTACTGATCTGGATTGGGTTCAACCTCGTTTGAATCGAACCAGGTGACTCAACCTAGTTCAAATAAAAATGAACCATCCCCTCGTTCCAAAGGGGACAGTTTGAACAGAAATAAACAAGGCAGTGTTCATTCAAATGACTCAAACCTCCTAGCTTCATTTAAACAGGTTGCAGTTCATCCATGATTGCCCTTAGAAAGGGCTTTTCCCCATAGATTTTTAAAGGGTTTTTTTAAAAAACGAGGTTGAACTCGAACCAGATTGAACCTGTTCTACATTGTTCAAATTAGAATGGAACACCTTCTGTTTGATCCAAACTGTACCACAATTTTTGAATGTATGCCCATATTTACCATCCTCATTCCTTTTCTCAAAAAAACCAATCTATTTCATTGCATTGCAAGAAAATAATCCCCAAACTAGCAAACTTTATTTTTATCATTTTACCATAATCTTGTTCATACTATAACCTGGGTACTTGTTATAAATAGGTAGGTAGGTAGGTAGGTAGGTAGGAAGGTAGGCAGATTATTGACAGACAGACAGACAGATAGATAAGCAAGCAGGCAAGCAAGCACTGCACCTCTAAAAACCTGAAATAAAAAAGAGTGGAGTTTTTATTCACTTCTTTAAGAATATCAGAAAGTATGAAAAGTCCTGGGAAATTGAACCAGTGTCCCATATAGTCCACTAGCCTGTTCTCACAGTGGAGATCACTTGCCTTCAAGCAGAGCATCAGTTCACACCTTGCCTTACTCAAAAGCTACCCTTCAATGTGATATCACTTGCTAAGATCATAGGAGATCAAAAGAGAAGCCCTGTTGGATTAGGACATAGGTCGTCTAGTCCAGCATGTTGCTGCTTACAGTGGCCCACCACTGTAGCATCTGAATGCTTCTGGGCATCCATTTGCTCTCGAATTCCTACAGATGGCCTTTAGAGAAATCCTGTCTCTCCAATCTGGAAGCAGTACCGAGGCATCAATGCTAGTAGCTATTGATGCACCTATCCTCCATGAATTTCTCTATAAGAACGCATCTGCTGGATCAGGCCCTAGCCTATCTAATCCAGCCTTCTGTTTCACGCAGTGGGCCACCAATTGCTTCTGGGCATCTCAAGCAGAAGACAAAGGCAAAACTCTCGCCTGCTATCAACTCTCTGCAAATGCCAACATCCTGTCCACCTCTCCAACTTGGAGGCAATACCTAGGCACCCATTCTAATTGGCATGGATACACTTGACCTCCATGATTTTGTCTAACTCTTTCTTAAGGCTATCTAGGCTGATTGCTGTCACCACCTGATTCAGCAGGGCTACATTTATGTTCTTTACCTTCGGATAGCATTGCAGGTGCAACAATCCACCACTTTGTGCAGATGGATTATAATATTTTCAGTACTATTTTTATTGCCTCTAATACGCTATTGGCCTTTTCCATTGCTGTCAACATACACAATCCATTCACATAATTATTCCAAGCCTGTATCTGCCTTTTCCCAGATGGTAGAAAGAAAGATGCAACTCATGCATCTGTCAGTCTGTTCTAGTGTTGTGCTATACATTGTTTAAGAAATGCCATCAGTACTAGCAAGCCAGAAACTTAAAAGTCCATATAACTGGACCACTAGTTCTACGTTACAGTCTGAATTCTTACATTCAGTGTCAGTTCTGATTAGGGATGTGCAAAAATATTCCTAACATTCAAAATTTGGCTGAATTTGGCTGAATTTGGACATTTGAACTCAAATAAAATGTTACGACATTTGTGTGCTAACATTTGAAAAAATATGAATGCTTCCGGACATTTGTACAAACAGGATGGACATTTGTTAAGCTGGGGAAATGTATCAGATATGTATCTGTTCATATTAGATACATATCTATTCCTACACATATCTAGTTGTGAGCCAGTTTGGTCTAGTGGTTAGGGAGCCAAATTCTTATCTGGGAATACTGGGTTCGATTCTGACCTCCCCCATGAAGCCAGCTGGGTGGCCTTGGGCTAGTTACAGCTCTCTTCTGAGCTCTCACAGCCCCACCAACCTCACAGGATGTTCTGTTGTGGGGAGAAGAATAGAAAAGCTTTGTCAGCCGCTTTGAGTCCCCTTAAATGGGTGAGAAAAGTGGGGTAGAAAAGCCAACTCTTCTTCTTCTATCAGATACATATCTGTTCATATCAGATATGTATCTATTCATATCAGATATGTATCAAATGTTCATACGAATACATATTAATAGATTTGTATTGAATAGAATTTTACCACATTCAAATGCAATCTATTTATACGAATATAGATTTTCGAACATTCAATTCATTTAGAATCGAATGACCAAAAAACATTCATGCACATCCTTAGTCTGATACCAGCCAAATAGCTGGTTTTGGCTACAGTGCTGTATTCTAATGTCCATTTGTCCCTTTGCATTATTGCACCCGGGAGAGGGCCTTCTTGGTAGTGGCCCCCAGGCTGTGGAATGGTCTCCCCCTGGAGGTGCGTCAGGCTCCTTCTCTGTTTTTGTTTAGGAAGGCGGTGAAGACGTACCTCTTCACTCAGGCCTTTGGTTAAATGTCCCCCACTCTTCCCCCATGGTAAACACTACTGTTCTTAAATTGTTTTAGTATTTTTTTAATGCTGTATTTTTAAACTTTGTACTGGTTTTAGGATTATATCGTTTTTTATATGTTTGTTTTTAAATGTTGTGAGCCGCCCAGGGACCCTTGGGTATGGGGTGGGATATACATATAAATAAATAAAATAAAATAAAGTCATCAAGATAAGATTGCAATGCTAGTGGAAGTGTGAAAATTGCATTCCTTTTAAGATGACAAATAGCATTTCCAGAATTCAGGTCAATACTATGCAGGCTAGACTAACATACTGGAAGAAAAGTTGATTTGATAGTCAACTTTGCTTCAGTCTCACAAACTGGCTTCAGTCTCAGCATTTACCGTCCAAGGGAAAGAAAATTGTAGGCACTGTGTGCAATGGTGCACACTGAAAATTAATTTTCCAAAAAGCAAAAGTGATGGAAATCCATGCCCTGTTACTTCTAGCTGCTGGATGTGCTCACCTTCCTTTTCTAAAAAAACAAATCTAGATAGGTCTGCCTGCACACAAGCCTTGAGTTGTCGATTCTGCATCTCTTTCTAGAATGTGAAAAAGTAAACAGTGGGAAGAATCTATCAAACAGGGAGAAAAGAAATTGGGGGTATGGCAGACGTTCAGCACTTGCCTTGCACATAGGTGGTGACATGCTTCAGGCTTTGACATTTCTTTTAAGGAAAGGGCAAACATATATGGACATGGATATTTGTGTTTGGTAGAACTTCCAAAGAAATGACAAGCTCTAGAGGGGCAGGAAACGGACTTTGGAAGATGTGAAGGTTGCTGTTGTGGGTGGAGCATTATGCACAGCTAATTAATGGGCTTCAGCCTGCCACACCCAGAAAATCCAGGTAAAGAGGTAGGAATGTGCGACCAGCATCCAGGAAACTTCTAAAGTGCATCTATCCTGCATACAACGAATACCAATAGGACTGCAGTAAAGATTCAGGTTGTAAAAGATGGGGATCTTCTGGGGGGAAAACCCCACACACACATATAATCTGTTTTTTCAGCAGTGTGTAGATATGTCCACAGACAACAAGAGATGAAAATATGTAGAACGTATCCAGTCAAAACAGTTCTTCCAGTTGATCAGCTTTATTTATCAAATGTTTACTGAATAGCTTTAAAATTGAGCACAGCGCTTCACAGTTATGGTATCCAGAAATGTGTGTGTGTGCATTAAATTCTGTGATATATTTCAAATTTTGCTTTCAAGTGAAACGCTTTAAGTTCCACTTCAAGGGAGATCAAACCTTGCCTTGGCATCAGCTTATATACATATACGTATACATATACATATACATATACGTACAATTATACATATGCATATGTGGAAAAACAATACTCATACTACTCATTAGGTTCAAATCTGAACAGTTCAAATGGAACACTTTGATTCGAACCAGTGTAATTTGAACTGAACCTGTTTGGAAGAGGTTGGTTCAGTTCAAACCCAACCGAGGCTGCTTGGTCAAACCGAACACTTTGATTTGAACTGAGTCTGACCACCACATCTTGTCCTTTAAATAGAGTTTTAAAACTATAGTCCCAAAACTGTATTTTTTGACCCTGGTTCTAGATCAAATTGATCACAAGAGGTTCAGTTTGGTTTGAACCAAACCTTAGAACCTGGCTTCATGCACACCTCTACTATGCCACAGGCAATGCTACAACTGGACTAAGGAGATCTGGGTTTAGAACCCTCAGCCCTGCACTAATTCAGAAACATTGGGCAAAGATGCTTCCTTTCAGTTTAACCCACTGCAAGGGGATTCTGGCAGACAACATGTAGCAGGCTGTAGCAGGCTATCCATAAGCAATAACCAAGAGAGTGAATTTAGAGAAGAAAAGGAAAGTTCCTCATCACCCTTTTCTATTTGTCCCCCTCCAGCATCTCCAATAAGAATGCATTTTTGGTGTCCCTGTTTCTCATAGATTTTCAGTTCCATGGCAGAACTGAAGGTTCTCAAGGTTTTCAAGGTTCCTCATGAAAAGACAACTTTGCTGCTGCTGCTGCTGCTTCTAAAAGGTCCTGCTAGCCACCCCACACCTGACTAGAAACAGAGAACGTGAAACAACAGATACCTGGACCTGCAATTCTTCTTGCTTTGAGCAGGATCACGAGGGCATCCCTAGGCACATTCAAATCTGATACATCATGAGAAACATTTGGGTTTTACTCAGGGCACTCTGCTCATTTGGAAACATGGGAGAAACAAACAAGAAATGATCAAGGATACTGCCATAGGAAAGCACAAAAAGAAATACCTGGTTGATGGAGATTGCAGCTTGCCTAGGAATGACCAACTGCATGACAAGTTGCAAGAGGGACGTGACTAAGCCTGCCACAATGGCCCAGGTGAGGGGTAGAGGCAGCATGCTATAGGTAGCAAAGAGCGTGAAGAGCACATAGCCAATTCCATCTCCAAGGAGGCCACAGCCCAAACCAGCAGCCAGGATCTGAGTCGCCATGGCCACCCACGTGACCACTCCACTGCACTGCAAGTAGGTGTAGGAGGTGGTGTCCTTCCTGACCACAACTAAGGCACAGATGACCACCTCGATGCCTGTGAAGAAGCCCAGCAGAATGCCCTTCATGAGGTCCATACGAGCTGAGGACAAGGTGAGGTGGAGCAGCAGGAGGGTCAGTTTGGTCAGCACATCCAGGATGTTCACCACCACCTCTGATTTGCGCCTCTGGCCCAGGAAGTAGCGTTGGTAGAGGCGTTCCAAGTCCCGGGACTTAAAAAAGTTGCGCAAGGTGGGAAAGATCACGCCCCGGTAAGCATAGCCCCAGTTGAGGAAGAAGTCTGAGTTGCTCGGAGCACAATCCAGGTGTAGGAAGCCCAGATCCCCACTGCTGCTGGTGCGCTCTGGGAAGACTTTGGTTCCCCCATTGTTGTGGCTGCTGAGGCTCTTACCTGCCGACTGGCGCCGAGAGGGGTGAGCATGGTTAGAGCTGCAGGACTCCTCCGAGCCCAGCACCCTGCCACCGCTGTGCTCCTGAATGAAACGCTGCTCCGTGATGTGGCGCACCGCTGTCTGCCACAGCAGCCGTTGGGAGCGTGCACCACCACTAGGGGGCGTCTGATTGATGGTGTACAATTCGTCACTGTCACTCAAGCAGCGGACCTCAGACAGCTCCATTGCAGAGGTCTATTGACGGAAGAGGGAAGGTGTATCACACTGAAAGGCAGGCATCGCCCCTTCACCCCCTTTAGCGGGGGGCAGCAAGGGTCAGTGAGTTATCGCAGAAGAAGGGGCGATGCCCATGGCCATTTTGGCACTGGATATCCCTTTGTGTGGAGGATTAGCCTCATAGTGGTAACCCCATCAGCCCCCACTCTAGATCTTTGGGTGGAGAGATGGAGGATCAGAAGAGCCTTTTCCAGGGTGGTGGGAAGTCCACTTCTGTGCAAATCAAAACTGCATGTTCAAGGGTCCTTGTGGATGAGCCCAGTGGAATCCAAAGGCGTAGAAGGAAAAGGAGGCCAGGGCCATGCAAGGTGTGCCAATCCTAGAGAGCAAACAAATACTTCCAACCGGAGATGGCCTGGTGGCTCCCATCCTATGATCTAGGCCAGGACCAGGGCCATCCCTTTCAGCAGCTGGAGAAAAGGAGGTTTGGAGGAGCCGACGATGATTTCCCAGTTTTGCCTCCAGGCTCCTTCTCACCGGTAATGGCAGGGATCCAGACTCAGAGCCTTTGGTTTCCCACCTGAGCGGCAGTCTTTGGCAGGGGAAGGAAACGGTGCAGCGGAGCAGGTTCGGCTCCTCTTGTCCGATGCACGGAGAAGATCGCGGTCAAAACAACAGCAGCCAGCATGCAACTTCGCCGGAGGAGGAGGTCCCCAGAAAACGGGGACGGATGGGAAGCGAGGAGAGTTTGGAGAATCGTGTCAAGCCGCTCTCTGCGCCGGAGGTGTGTCCGATCCCGTAGCAGCGAGAGGGCCGAAGCGGGGTGGGTGGGTGGTGGTCGCTGCCAGATGTTGTTAGGATCTCCAAGGGACTCGCCTCTGCGCGGCCGTCGGTGCGCCCAGGTGGGAGCGAGAGGAGGGCAGCGGAGGAGACGGAGCGCGCGCGCCCAGCCGGAGGGGACGGCCAGCCCCGTCGGCGCGCCCGGGGACCGGGATCGCGACGCCCCCCGACGCCGACGCCCAGGCTGCTGCTGCTGCTGCCGGCGACCTCGGACGAAGGTCAAGGGAACCTCGGGCGCTGCTCGGCCGCGGGGCGTCGCGTCCTTCCAAGAGCGCACGGGCGGCGGACGCCGCGAGCCTCGGAACGCGCCGCAGGGGGATGGACGACGGGGCGCGCAGACTTGTCCTCTCCTTGCTCCAAAGCGGCGACTTGCAGCAATACATGGCCGGGCTTATCCTTCTTTGGGGGGCGCGTGAGTGGGGGGCGGGGGGGGCGGGGTTGGAGGCTAGAGAGAGGGAGGAGGAGGCGGCGGAGGAGCGGGCAGGAGAGATCAAGTCTGGGTTACTCCGGGTCCCCGGCGGCGGCGGGAGGCTCCATGGGCGGCGTGCGTTTTTGCGCACCAGTTAGACGGAAGGGTCCCGATTCCATGGCAAGTCTGCGCTTAGACGGAAGCCTTGGACGCGGCTCGGCTCGGCGGCGTTTGCCCGGCTTTGCCTGCCCTTCGGCAGAGCAGATAGAACATCCCTCCCCTCTCTCTCTCCTCCCCCCCCCCCCCAGCCCAAAGCGGAGCCTTCAGCCCGACCTGCTTCCTCCTCCTCCTCCTCCTCCTTCAGCGTCGAGCGAGGAGAAAGTGGCTTCGGGGCAGGATCGGATCGGGGATCGCCCTTCCGCGCCACTTGCGCCGACTCTCGGAGCGCACGGGCTCCCTGGAAAGTGAGGGGACCCCGCGTGGCGGCTTGGTTCTAGGCGCCCCCCCTGTGCCAGCGGACATGCTCTCCACCTCCTTCCCTCCCTCCCTCTCTCCCGCCGCCGCCGCCGCCTTCACCCGCCTCCTCCTCCTCCTCCTGCTCCTGCTCCCGGGGCTAGCGGCGTCTCCAATAAGCGGGCATCTCGTGGCGCCCCCGACCCGGCTCCGTCCTGGCTGCTTCGCAGGGAGAGGCAAGGCGAGGACCTTCCCGCCGTCGGCCGGCAGCGTCGCCGCGAAGAGCGCCCAAACGTTCGCCCCGGCGCAAGCGAGGCGCCTTAATGCCGCGGCGGGCGCATCTCTGGCGGCGGCTGGCACTGTACTGGCACCGGCGGAGGAGCCCAGCTCGGTCAGCTGATGGCCCGGTGACGTCAGGCTCGACCGCTCCCGCTCCCCTCGGCGCCCACTTAAAGCAGAAGCATCCCGCGCTCCCCCCACCCCACCCCACCCTCAAAATAAGGCTTCCCTCGGGAGTCCGGCCGGCGCCCACCCTGGTTCAGGAGCCCGCTTGTCCTCTCTCCTCGCCTGGACGCACCGGGACGAGCGCTTCCTCGGAAGCAGGAGCTGCTCTCTGGCTCCTCGGAAAACGCAGGCGTTGCGAGCGAGCCAGGCACAAGACAAGAGTCTCTGCCTGCGGAGAGATCCCAATCGGCAGCCTGAACTTCATAAGGAAGGCGGCAGCCATTCACAGGATATACATTAAACTAGCCCCATAACTGGCTAAGTAATACTCATAATGCGGCCAGCTTGGCAAAGCAACCAGACTTCGCCATGGAATCTGGACACTGTGTGCAACTGGACACAGCCACAGTCATGCAGCCCTGTCCACCTGCTGCATTGCACCCTGAGGAGGAGGAGAGCTGGCCTTGCCTTTCATCTCTTAGAAAGAATTATCCTTAATACCTGAGACTATACGAGATGGATCAACTCCTCATAACTGCACAGATCCATCCATGCCTTGTTCTTGGGAGGTGAAGAAGGAGAAGGAGAAGGAGAAGAAAGAAGAAGAAGAAGAGTTGGCTTTTCTACCCCACTTATCTCACCCATTTAAGAGGCAGACAAAGCTTTCTGTTCTTCGCCCCACAACAGAACACTCTGTGAGGTTCATGGGACTGTGAGAGCTCAGAAGATAACTGTGACTAACCCAAGGTCACCCAGCTGGCTTTACAGAGCAGTGCAGAATCAAGCCTGGTATTCTCAGATAAGAGTCCGGCTCCCAAAGCACTAGAGGGGTTCCTTTGCCTGGGGTTCCTCTTCCTTATTGCTAGGAGGGCCACAACAATCTGAGTTGCCAAGAGACCCCTGGAAGAAGGCTTTCTACAGCACTTCCTGCACACCCTGCTCAAGGGATGTGTTCACCTAGTCATTCTACCTTCAGTGTTGAGAAGGTTAGATGTTGGCTTCCCCTTGATTTGCTTCAGAGACAATTTCTGATGCATCACGTTGTGTTTTCCACTTAAATCTCAGGTACTTCCAAAGATCTCCAGATGAGGAATATTGTCTGGCTCTTCCTTCTAGCATCATAACAATACTGGGGCATGAGCTAATCTGAGATGCAGGGAGTGACCCACAGGGGTCTCACTGTGAACTTCCAGGGTCACCTGAGTCCTGGGCTTCCATCTCCTAATCTGGTTAGCAGACTTTGCCCCCATATGATAACTGGACCATGGGTGTTTTTCCACTGTCACTAGAAGTACCCATTAAGTACCCATTAATGGGTACAAAAATGCCATTACGTACCCATTAATGGGTACTTTTAGTGACAATGGAAAAACACCCCATGATTCTCAACATCAATAGCCATCTTGGCCAACAGACGGAGATAGAGTAACTGTGGTGGTGACAACAACCAGCCTGGATAGCTTTAACAAAGGGTTAGACAAATTCATGGAGGACAGATATATCAATGGCCACTAGGAGCCAAGGTACTGCCTCCAGATTGGAGAGCCAGGCAGGATGTCTCTAAAGGGCATTTACAGGGAACGGAGAGCAGGTGTAGGTTTATGTTCTTCTATAGAGGTCAGAGCTTGGAAACCACTGCTACTATACTTCTCAAGTGTGTACTTTGATCAATATCCCCTTGCTTTAGGCTCAACCAGTGGACCTGATCTTCCCTGCTGTGAGATGTTCAGGGCCATCTCAAGCTCTGTAAGGTTCAGGTTCAAAATGCAACAGACTCACAAGTTAATGCTGGCATAGTGATTGAGAAAATGTGTAACTTTTTTAAAAAATGTGACTTCTCTATTGAAAATTATCAGTCCTCCCAATCTCACCAGGAAAGTGGAAAAGAACTTGGGTGGAAGGGGAAATGATAAGGAAGTGGTACAGGGCTTCTGGGGTATTTTATTATTGTTGTTGTTAAACAGTAACAATAGTTTTTATCCATCCATCCACCCACCCACCCACCCATCCATCCATGCGTCCATCCATCCGTCTATCCGTCTGTCTGTCTAACCTCTCTCACGAGCGAGTTAGTTGCATTCAGCATTTTATGGTACCCACAGCATGACACACAGGTCTATACTGAGAGAGCTGGTCCCAAGTTGTTAAAGGGCCTTATACAGCAGAGATGAAACCTTGAATATGGTGACCAATGCGGGTGCTTAAGCACAGGTGTGATATTTGCATGGTGAGGCATCCCACTCAAGAACTTGGGCACCACATTTTGCACTAGTTGTCGCTTCTGGACCAGGTTCAGGGGCAGCCCCACATAGAGTGTATGACAAAACATGAGATTGCCAGTGGGTCACAAGAGTGGCTAGACTATCTCTGTAGGGTCATGATTGGGTATACCAGCTGAAGATGGTAATGGGCACTCCTAACCACAGAGGTCACTTGGGCCTCCAATGACAAAGATGATCTACAACTGTCCAGATTGCAACACCTCTAGTAAGCTTCCAGTTTGACTGCTTGAAGACAGGACATTGCCACAAATGCAGAGGTTTGCTCCATTTGCAATTTATTGCACATCGTGCAGAGGTTTGTCAAGCTGTTGGTGTTCTAATTTCATGAATTTATTATTGAGCAGGTTTCCTTTTTCATACATTGAGAGCCTGTTTTCACCTAGACAATCGGGACAGCCTGGCACACTATGGGATTGAGCATCCAGGCACCTTGGTGCCACCTCTATGCCAGAGCAACGCAGAAGCGTGCACAGACATGGAGCAGTTAAAACTATTGCTTCTGTTGCATTGTGGTTGCAGTTACACTGTTATGCATCACAGTCACCCTAACAATGGTGACTGTGCAGCAAACGTTCTTGCAGCCATTGGTGAAATTATACGTATTGTTCCGAACAGACAATCTGCACTTTGGGAGCTTCCAGGTAGGTTTGAGCTAACTTGGGGGCAGTGCTGGTGCTCACAGTGTGAACATCAGCCACCATCTCTGAACTTCAGTTCCATAAGACAAAGCCCTTACACTCAAAAACAATAAAAAACTTTTCCCTCTAGTGGATTAGTAGGAACTTTGGCTCCTTACAGGTGGGCAACTGGGCACATCCCTCCCCCATTTGTGCACACAAATAGAACTGCCCCAGTTAATCCCACTCTCATAAGACCATAAGAACATAAGAGAAGCCCTGCTGGATCAGGCCACAGCCCATCTAGTCCAGCATCCTGTTGCACACAGTGGCCCAACAAATGCTCATGGGCATCTCAAGCAGAGACAAGGACCAACCTATTCCTAATTACAACCTATTCTCATTACAAAGTCATTCCAGTTTTGAAAACTCTATAGTTTAGCCAGGATCTGGAGGACGAGGACGACGATGATGAGAAGACCGGATTCCTATTTGCACAAGGGTCTCTGTAGAGCAATCAGGCCAGCCCTGGGACAGAGCACACGCTCTGCTGGGCAGGCGATTCTGTCCGGAATTGTCCCATCCCATCCCAGGGTGGCCTAACTGCAGCCAGAGCGTGGAGCACGAAATCATGCTCCACATCCAGCCGAAGCCACCCATGGCTGTCCCAGAGCTGTCTGGCAGGGAGAGCATTAGCACTTCTCTTTGCCTGACAGCTCTGGGCCCCACCCAACCCTGCAGCTATTGAGTCCTTTTGGGCCGTCTGGCAAACAGCCCCTTTTGGGGAGGGGTGAGACCATCCTGTCCCAGGATCCTGTGGGCTTCAGCCAACCCAATTGGGTTGGCTGCAGACCGAGGGAGCCCCTGGGCCCCCACCCTTACCCAAGGGACCACACCATTCTGAGACACACCTCTCTGAAGGTTGGGATTGGACTGACAGGCCCCAGGGGATGGGGCTTGCCAATCCAATCCACGGCATAGTGTGCCTGCGTGCACCTTGGCCTGCAACTGGGTTGCAGTGCATGCCTGCTCACAACACCTGATTCCCCAATCGTAGGGTGTGGCGTACGCAGGTGCCAACACCACGGATTGACCTCACAAACCCTGCCCCCTGGGGCCTGTCAGTCCGATCCCGACCTCCGAAGATGTAAGTTGTGCACTCACGTCTTGGGAATGGCACAGTCCACTGGGTTGGGTTGGGGGCCCAGGGGGTCCCTGCAGGCTGCAGCCAACACAATTGTGTCAGGTAAAGCCTGCGGGACCCCAGGACAGGTCGGGATCAGGCTGTCTCCCAGTGGGCCGACACGGCCACAATGGCAGCAGGCCTGGGTGGGGCGTCCCACCCCCGCACGAGCCTTTTTGGGCTGGGACACGCGGGGACCAATTCCCCGTTCACACCAAGGCAGGTAAGGGACATGCCTAGGTGTGAATGGAGAATCTGTCCCCGCGTGTTCCAGCCTAAGTGCACTACAGCCTATAGTGCAAAAAGGCCTTTGGTTTTTATACCCTGCTTTTCTCACTCATTTAAGGGGACTCAAAGTGACTAATAAACCTTCTATTCTTCTCCCCACAACATCCACCCTGTGAAGTACGTAGGGCTGTGAGAGCTCAGAAGAGAGCTGTGACTAGCCCAAGGTCACCCAGCTGGCTGTGTGGAGGAGTGCGGAATCAAACCCGGTATTCCCAGATAGGAGTCCGGCTCCTTAACCACTAGACCAAACTGGTGGTTCCTATCGTGTAGAGTGCTACTAAAGTTGTTCTCCTCACAAAGCAACTCCCTCTGTCGCGGGAGGCAAACACCACAGCCAGGGAACTTCCCTTTCCTGGCTTTGATGCTTTCACTTGGGCATGTTTTCAGAAACACAGAAAATGGCCGTGGAAGTTGGCCATTCTCTGCTCTCCTAAAAACAAGGCCATGTTGTTTGGCCCAAAGCAAGCAAATTTAAGGTAAACTTACAGGGTGAAAGAGGGGGAAGGAGGGAAGAGGAGCATTGCCAGCGTTTTTCTTACAACTCTGCCACTTAAGTGCTCTAATGAGCACAAAGGTGCAAGAACATGCAGTCCCTACACCTTTTGAGCACTCTCATGATGCTATGAGGATCCCACCTTACAACAGCAAAAAGGAGGAGAAAAGTCAGGGGAAAGTTATTTTCCCCGTGTCTGTGAAAACCATTTGACTTTGAATGCTCATGCATGTCCTTCTCAAATATTCTGAATTGCAAAGAGGGAACTGCTATAAAAACACACATTATAAAGACAGAATGTACTTGGGTAGGAGCTGTTTTAGAGCAATGGCCTGTGAAGGCTTGGATCATGTTGAAAGGGACAGAGGGTCCAAGTTTAGCAAGCACATGCTTTCAATCAGATGGAACATGAGTCAGATAATAGTTCCCAAGAGCTGTCCAAGTGTGTCCTTGCAGAAAACCCAAACACCCTTCTCCAACAAGGTGTTCTCCAAGGCTTTTGGACTTCATCTTCCATTCACTCTTAAATATACTGTTGGTTGGTTGGTTGGTTGGCTGGCTGGCTGGCTGGCTGGCTGGCTGGCTGGCTGGCTGGCTGGCTGGCTGGCTGGCTGGCTGGTTGGTTGGTTGGTTGGTTGGTTGGTTGGTTGGTTGGTTGGTTGGTTGGTTGGTTGGTTGGTTGGCTGGCTAGTTGGACTTATTTCCACACTATGGTTAGGTTGCAGTTTGGTTACATAGAGGTCAAAGTAAAAACAGTTAAAAACAGTGCAGGACCTGGAGGGAGAGGAAAACTGCTTCCATAGGCCTATTCACATTACAGCCAATAGTGCATGATTAGTGAACTTCTGGTGAAGAGCAACTGCACTTCAAGGAGGCTACTACAGCCTCCAAGCATGCCCTGCCTCACCAGAACTTCACTAATTGTTGATTACGTGTGGAATCATGCTCCACACCTTAACCAAAGTTAACTAAAAGCTTACCTGAAGCATCCAGGCGGCGGCCATTTGGACCTCTTCCAGTGCTCCGGGATCGTCTGAGGTGCTGCACAAGCGTCCTGGAACCTTGGACAACCATAGATGCAACTGCATATGCGGACAGCATCAGCATCGTCATGGTAATGGTGCTGATTCATGCACAGTTGTAGAGGGCACCACAGCCAAAATGGCGGCACCCAGAAGACAACTGGCCCCACAATTGAATCAGTTATGTATTCAATCGTGGGGGAGGGACAGTTAAAGTTGACTAGTGCTCCAAGTGTGAGCACTAGTTAATGCTGGTTAATTGTGCAACTTTCCTGTCCAGCAGATGGGAAAGAAAGTGTGAAAACATCCCTTGTCTGAAAGCAAGGATAAAGAGATATAGGCAAACAGAGGAGGGCACTTGACACAACTCAGAAGGGTGGTCAATCCACAGATGCCAAGGTATCTAGTACAGTTTATGAGCTGAAAAGAATTGCTGAGGGAATACTTAAAGAGCCCCAGAAGAACAAAGGCTATCCAAGGACATATGAATCACCACTCTCAAAAGCTAAAGTAGGTATTATGGACTAGCCAGAGGGCCTTCTTGGTGATGGCCCTCTGGCTAGTCCATAATACCTACTTTAGCTTTTGAGAGTGGTGATTCATATGTTCTTGGATAGCCTTTGTTCTTCTGGGGCTCTTTAAGTATTCCCTCAGCAATTCTTTTCAGCTCATAAACTGTACTAGATACCTTGGCATCTGTGATGGTCATCTAGTAATGCCAAATCATTAGAAAAACATCCCCCTTTGCAGCCAGGACTCCTCCAGAGTAAAATGTTTAGGAATGTTAGGGCTTTTCTGCACTTACATCTCTGTGGTCTGGACCAGTTGGTCTGGACCATCCACATCCTTTGGTTCAGACCATGGAAAGGTGTGCTCTGGAACATGTCCATCCCACCCCTGCACTAGCTCCGAAGCTTGTGTGAGCTTCAGAGGTGACCTCTGAGAGCTCTGAAGGGCTAGGAACCAGAGAAACTGGGGAAACCCCTTTCAGTAGAATAGTCCCTCATAGTCCTGAATGTGAAGTTGCACCTTTCTGCATGCCACCATGTTCTGGACCAGGGCCTGCTGGTCCACTGGTTGACCTACTTACCAGTGATCCAGATCAAGGTCTGAAATGTACTGGTAGTGGATGGGGCATCATAGATTCCGTGCTGATATGCAGACTCATGAGGCCCCAAAATCAACTATATTCACTCCTATTATGGCTTAAACGTTGGTGCAGGAAGACCTTTACTTGGCTGCTAAGGGTACCCTGTTAGATTGGGCCTTTGTGGTGTCTCAGACCTTCAAGTTTCCATAGTCGAGAACTACTTGCACAACACAGCTTTAAACTACTTAGTAATTCTGGGGACTCAAAATGTAGCATCATAGAAGGGATGGCTGTATTTATAGCTAAATAATTGTTTAATAAAAGCTATCCTCATTGCACTGTGTTGAAGGACAGGCTCATGTCCACTTCTTACATTATTGCTGCTTAAAGGATGGCTACAATTACTTGAATAGTGATTCTAATGCAAAAGCATGGACAATATTCATCTAAAGTGCTGCTGTCCTTGTGACCAAGGGTTCAAAAGAGTCGGGGAAGCCGTGGCAGGATATCTATCAAACAAAATTAACTATGACTCCTCACATATCTCATTGCAAGAAATATTGCATCCATTTATAAAACATTAATAATGGAAAGAGTCTTTATGACCTCTTTTCTTTCTTTATTTTTATTTAAAGATTTTGCTAATTCCTTTCATTACTCAAATGAACAGATAATACTGATATACAAAGTTCTGTCCTCTCTTCAAATCCCCCAAAAGGAGAAGATAAGGAGCAAAGTTTTATTAGAAATGTTTACTCTGGTGAAACTATTGCTTTACTCATCAAAAGTGGCCTAACAGGGGTGCCTGTATTTTTAAAGCTAACTTTAGGCCTCTTCTCCTTTTCCTCTCCCTCCTCCCCTCTCTCCCCTCCTCCTCCTCCTTCTTCTAGAACAATAAAATAAAATAAAATAAGAGGAGCCCTGCTGGATCATTTCACAGCTCATCTAGTCCAGCATCCTGTCTCACAAAGGGGTCCACCAATTGCCCATGAACATTTCAAGCAAACACAAGGGCAAAGCTTCTCCTGTTTTTAAATCCCAGCAAATGGCCTTAGAGGCATCCTGCTTGTCCCACAGCCTGAAAGATGCACCTAGGCATCTATTCTAATAACCATTGATACATCTGTAATCCATAATTTGTCTAACCCTTCCTTAAAGCTTTCTAGGCTGGTATCTCTTCTGGCAGTAAATTCTATAGACCTATGACCTCTGAGTGAAGAAATACTTCCCCTTGTCTAATTAGTAACCTTTGATGTGGGTCTTTGTGAAAAGCCTTCTGAAAGTCCAGATAGACAAGGTACTTCTCCTTCTCCTCCTTTCTCTACCTTTCTCTCCCTTTCTTCTTCCTCTCCCTCCTTCTCTCCCTCCCTGCTTCTGTCCACCACCCTCCTTTCTCTCTTCTTCTTCTCCTTCTCCTTCTCCTTCTTCTCTCTCCCTTCTACTCCTTTCCCTCCTCTATATCTCCCTCTTCCTTCTTCTCCCCTCTGCTAAAATGGCCTTTGTCCCACCCCTCCCAGGCATGTTTATATGTTTATTTTCTTTTGACTAGGAAATTTTAAAGAAACAAAAACCTATAAAGCCAGGGATCTGGGAATGGAATGGAGTGTGACAGAAGAGGGCATGACCAGCAGGAATAGCCACTCTTAAGATGCATCCAAAATTTGTAGAAAATCTGAATTAATTTTATGACCGATGTTAGAGGTGGCACATCCTAGAATGTGGAGGAAAGTCACCTGAACTCTGTAACATTTGAAAAAATAATCTTTTAATACAATATTCAGATTGTTGAGTCTTGCATTTATTCATTTGCACAGTTATATTTAATATAAAATGTAATGAAAATAATTTGATAAAGTTGTGGTTTTTTTAAAGCATTGCATTTCTTATTTGTATTTATAGTATATTAATGTTACGTGACATTAAAATTTGTTTTGCTTTCCTTTCTCATGATGAAAGTGCAGAATCACCTGGAATCTATGGCCTTCTCTGCACTTATCTTTAGACTTGGATCTAAGAACCTCTACTCCAGATTTTGGGTCTCCGCATCCATATATTAATGAGGATTAAGAAGGCCCCCAACTTCTGTTAGTCCTTTTCCATCTGCACAAGATGGAGCCAGATCAAGATTAAGAGGCTCTTGATCTGGATCTATTGTAGACCTGCTTAATTGGTCCAGATCATAGGAGATAGGCAGATGGTACACCTATGTGAGCCAGAACTACCAGGCACTGCTTTTCAATGGCACAGGATAGTGCATGCTGGAAACCACCTTACTCAAGCTATAGAGGCATGGGGATTGGTGGTGGCTTTGGACCTTGCGAAAGCTTTTCAGCTGCTGGGAGACATGTGCTGGATCAGCATCTTCAGTGCAAATGAAGCATATCCTACCACACCTCCACAAGTTATGGATCAATGGGTCTGGATCCTCTGATCCCAATCTAATCCACAATGGTTTATAGGACCCAGCAGACTTTCCAAGTTAGTAATTTCATAGGAATCCTTGGAAGTGTATGTGGGAGAGTCAACATCTACAAATTGATGCCAGATAGAAGCATCTAGTGCCAGCTGCCAGAAGAGGTGGTAGCAGCAGCCAGCCTAGATGGCTTTAAGGAAGAGTTATTTATTTATTTATTTATTTATTTATTTATTTATTTATTTATTTATTTATTTATTTATTTATTATTTACATTTATATCCCGCCCCATACCCAAAGGTCTCTGGGCGGGTTACAACAGATTAAAATAGAATATACATTAAAAGACATTAAAAGTTCAACAAATATAAAAAACAGTATACAATATGTTTAAAATAATAGTGTCAGAGGGAACTCAGAAGGAACATAAACAGCTTAGCCAAA
The DNA here is from genome assembly GCA_023333525.1 of Aspidoscelis tigris stejnegeri. Lineage (NCBI taxonomy): Eukaryota > Metazoa > Chordata > Lepidosauria > Squamata > Teiidae > Aspidoscelis > Aspidoscelis tigris. The sequence goes on along the minus strand of JALMGA010000004.1, from coordinate 12,044,596 downwards.
GGCCAGGGTAAAGAGGTGCGTCTTCACTGCCCTCCTAAATGTATATAAGGAGGGGGCATGACGCACCTCGAGGGGGAGGCTGTTCCATAGTCTGGGGGCCATCACAGAAAAGGCTCTCTCCCGGGTGCCCACCAACCTCACTGCTGAAGGTGGTGGGACAACCAGGAGGGCCTCACAGCTTGATCTTAAGGCACGGGCAGGTCGATATGGGAGAAGGCGTTCCTTTAGATATTTGGGGCCCAAGTCATTTAGGGCCTTGTATGTTAGAGTCAAAACCTTGAATTGGGCTCGGTAGCGAACTGGCAGCCAGTGCAATTCTTTTAACACCGGTGTGATGTGCATCCGGCTAGATGTTCCGGTCAGCACTCTAGCGGCTGCATTTTGCACTAGCTGCAACTTCCGAACCGTCTTCAAGGGTAGCCCCTTGTAGAATGCGTTACAGTAGTCCAATCTAGAGGTTACCAGAGCGTGGGTAACTGTGGCCAAGACATCTCTATCCAGAAGAGGCTTCAGTTGATGGACTAGCCGTAGTTGGGAGTAGGCACTCCTGGCCACAGCCTCCACCTGCGCTTCAAGTGATAGCATGGAATCCAGGAGAACCCCCAAGTTACGCACGTGTCCCTTCCAGGGCATTGCAACCCCATCAAGGACAGGGTATCTCCCAACTACACGGACCCGAGACCCTGTGACACACAGCACCTCTGTCTTGTCTGGATTCAGTTTCAATTTATTCACCCTCATCCAGCCCATTATCCCTCCAGACACCTGTCAAGGACTTCAACCGCCTCTCCTGATTCAGATGGTACAGAGAGATAGAGCTGGGTATCATCTGCATACTGATGACACCCAACTCCAAATCTCCTGATGACCTCTCCCAACGGCTTCATATAGATGTTAAATAGCATGGGAGATAAGATCGATCCCTGAGGGACCCCACAGGTGAGTTCCCAGGGAGTCGAAACAGTATCTCCCACAACCACTATCTGGGATCTATATTGGAGATAGGAGCAGAACCAGTGCCAAGCATTGCCTCTCACTCCTAAACTCCATAGTCTCTCCAGAAGGATACCATGGTCAATGGTATCAAAAGCCGCTGAGAGGTCCAGGAGAACCAACAGGGTAGCGTTCCCCCTGTCTCTCTCCTGGAGAAGGTCATCAACCAGGGCGACCAAGGCAGTTTCCGTGCCATGACCGGGCCTGAAGCCAGATTGAAATGGATCTAGATAATCAGCTTCTTCCAAGCATGCCTGCAGTTGAACGGCGACAGCCCTCTCCAGAACCTTGCCGAGAAAAGGTATAATGGCCACCGGGCGATAGTTGTTTAAGTCTTCCGGATCCAGAGAGGCCCTCTTCAGGAGGGGATGCACCACAGCCTGTTTCAAGGCCAATGGGACCACCCCCTCCCTCAGAGATGCATTCACTACCTCCTGGATCCACCCGGTCATACCTTGTCGGCTAGTCTTTATCAGCCATGAAGGGCAAGGATCTAGAGAGCACGTCGTCGGCCGCACGCCTGCAAGCAGCTTGTCCACATCCTCAGGTTGCAACAATTGAAACTGATCCAACCAAACAGGACTTGACAGTTCTCTGGACGCCTCGTCTGGACTCTGTCCAATTGTGACATCCAATCCCCTACGAATCTGGGCGACTTTGTCCTCAAAGTGCTTTGCAAATTCGTCACAGCAGATATTGCTTGGCCCTGGCTCATGCTTTTTTGAGCTTGATTTTATCAGGCCATTTACTATTCTGAAAAGCTCTGCTGGACGGCTACTCGAGGACGCAATGGTGGTGGAGAAAAAGTTCTTTTTCGCCGCCATCACCGCCACATGGTAGGCACAATAGTGTGCTCTAACCCGTGTTCGGTCAGATTCACAGCCGGATTTACGCCACCTGCGCTCTAGCCGTCGACCTTCCTGTTTCATAGCCCGTAGTTCCGTGGAGTACCAAGGAGCTTTTCGGGCTCCACAAGCATGCCGAGGGCACTTGGGAGCGATCGTGTCAATAGCCCTGGTCATCTCCTGATTCCAGAGAGAAACCAGGGCCTCGACAGGTGCGCCAGTCATACCAACCGGAAAATCCCCCAGAGCATTCAAGAATCGCTCAGATTCCATAAGTCTCCAGGGGCGGACCATCTCAATAGGTCAAATTTAGACAAATTTATGGATGACAGATGTATCGATGGCTATGCGAATGGACGCCTAAGTACATCTTTCAGGCTGAGGGACAGGTAGGATGCCTCTAAGGCCATTTGCTGGGATTTGAAAGCAGGAGAAGGTTCGCCCATAGGCAATTGGTGGGCCCCTGTGTGAGACAGGATGCTGGACTAGATGGGCTGTGGCCTGATCCAGAAGGGCTCTTCTTATGTTCTACTCTATTGGTAATGCCTCCGAGTGCAGTAGACCTTTTCCCATTTTGCAAATGCATGCCCTTTTCCCCACCCAGCACAAAAAGCTTTGTGGTGGGCTCAGCCTGCGTGGTCCGGGGGTCTGTGTAAATAAAATGGGCTTCTGAGGACAATTAGGCGATTAATTAATCTTACTGTCCCCATCCGCAAGGCCATGGACAGCTTTCCAGTGATCCAATTACTAGCTTCCTTTATCTGAGGCTGCCTCCTCATATATTTTAATCTGATACATCCTTAATATCATCCTTTGGGGCCAATTATGTCAGCTAAACACAAACTATTAAGGCCATTTTATTACAGACTAATAGGCTGTTTCTTGGTAACAGACACCCATCCCTTGTTCCCTGAAGGTCGCTTCCTCTCCTGTTTTCAGCACTATGTCTTAGTGTGATGGTTCTCATCTAAGGGCCTTTTTTTTTGAACCTGACTTAGGTGCACAGGTCAGTGAACTTCTGGGATGCGTTGGACATCCACACTTTGCAACACCCGATGCATGCAGAACTTCCCCAGAACTTCCCCAAGTGCTAAGTGAGTGTGATCGCCAGGATATCCTCACTGCAGCAACAGGCATGTGTGGCGCCATTGCCATGGAAACTGGGTGATGCCACACAAAACTGTTAGTTCAGAAGAGGTGTGAACAGAGCCATTCCAGGCTAAACCAGGCTATAGCTGTAGAGGGAGCCTGCTGCTGGAAGAGGTGGCAACAGATACCAGCCTAGATGGCTTCAAGGAAGGCTTAGACAAATTTATGGATGACAGATGTATCAATGGCTACTAGAATGGATGCCTAAGTACATCTCTCAGGCTGGGGAGGGGGACAAGCAGGATGCCTCTAAGGGATTTGAGAACAGGAGAAGGTTTGCCCTTGTCTCTGCTTGAGATGCCCATGGGCAATTGGTGGGCCACTGTGTGTGACAGGATGCTAGACTAGATGGGTTGTGGCCTGATCCTCTTATGTTCTTATGCTGTACAGCTATATACATAGGGGACACCCCGGCACATGTGAAGCTGCTTCTAGGATAGAAGTAGTTCCGAGCAGGGCATATGCTTCATGATTGAGCAGCCTCCACCTATCCTACTGAGGCAAGTGCGGAAAGGCCCTAAGTTAACTATAAGATGATGGTTTATTCACATCTGTAAAACACAGGTCCTATAATTTTTAGGCAAGGCCAACCAAAGTTGAGTATCATGGAAGTTGTAGTCCAACATAAGAATCATGGAGGCATTCTGCCCTCATCTTTAAGCAGAAATATGTAGAATATGAGCTTTCCTGCTGCATCATACTAGGCAGGTAAAGACCCAGCACGGTGGCAGCTATTCACACTTCAAGTGCTGGAGAAGTCCTGTACCAGGCCAGCAGCACTCAAAGTACAGGTAAAGAATGTAAGAGGACCCTGCTGGAGTGGACCATAACCCAACCAGTCTAGCAAGTGGTCCACCAATTGCTTCTGGGCATCTCAAGCAGAAGACAAAGGTAAAACCTTCACCTGCTGTCACCTCCCTGCAAATGGTCCTTAGAGACACACTTCCTGTCTCTCCAACCTGCAGGCAGTGCAAAGACCCCTGCTTAGAGCTGCCCTGGTAGATAGCGTTCACCTCAGTTTACTCCTTGGTAAGTTCGTTAGGCACAGCAATGGCAGGCACCGCCCGCATACACCCCTCCCTGTAACTTTGTGTGTTCACCAGGAAGAAAAACGGCCAGCCTTCTGCTGGCTGCGTTACAAAGTCTCACTCTCCTTCTTAAAGGCACAGTACTTTGTTGCTGAAATAAGCCAGCTCTCACACACTTGTGAAAGAACAAACTGTTTTAAGATTTATTTTACTTCACACTTTGAACAGAGAAATGCTCAAAAAGTCTTTAACATCACAAACAGGTTTCAGGACCCTTTCCCTAAGCACCCTAAAGGACGCTACGAGCCTGTTTCTGCCCAGTCTGTGGTGAATTACCCCAGGCAAAGAACCTCGCCTTCCTTTTCCAAGCCCTTTTATATCCGATGCTCCAACTGGCTTTGATCTCTGATTGGCTGAAGCCCTGAGCTAGCTTCTCCCACCTGCTGGGCCATGGAAAGCTCTGCCCCCAAACCTTCAGCTGCTCTCAGCATAGAGCTGAACTAACTTCTTTAACTTACCTTTTATCTGTAGTCACCATAGGGAATATCTAGGCATCTATTCTAGTAGCTGTTGTACACTTA